>JBCAUA010000001.1:7080633-7114040 GCA_038406235.1 Peronia verruculata | reverse complement strand
AACAGTTTTCTCCTTCTCCTATAAAGTTGTTGGTTTCGCAGTTACACGCTTAGAGCCCGACAACGACGATATATATAGATCTAGATCTAGATGATCAAGAGATCTCGTTCATTCCATTATTCTCTCCATCAATGTCAGCGGACGAAACACCCGTGCTCTCTGTAACACTCTTTCAGAAAGGAAGTTATGAAAGCAAGATGACTATTCATACGGAAGTCGAGATAACCACCCTCAGGGGGTTAAAAGACGCAAAGAGAACGTAAGTACAGAAGCAAACATTTTCGTCACAAATTCGCTAACACCCAAACAATGGTTGTCAAATGTTAGCTAACAATTCGCTGGCTTATAAAATAAAGACGCTGGGACAAATTCTTGTTTAAAAACTAATTCATAAAAAAGCAGTAATATCTACAGTTCAAAAGCCTTCATTGTCAATCCCATTCAAATGTTTGTTTTGTTAAAATTCATTATGCCCTGGAGTATGAGATAATGAGACTGAATACGAGCTAGTGCAAAAATTCTAAAAAGTCGCCCTTCTTTCTTTCTTTTGTTCTTTCTTTATTGCTTGCTTGCTTTCTTTCATTCGTTCCTTCTCCATGTCATATATATATAACCTACTTATATCTACTTATCATCTTATTCATTGTGGTCATATCTCTGCAGAGTAAGGTTGTCGACAACAGATTCATTTTGGGAGATTCTGCAGATATTCTATTTTTAATAGAATAGCGCTGTTAATCCCTCGAAATTAATTTCTTCATTAAACTTCATTGAAAGACAAACGATGGAATATGCAATATTCATGATGAGATTTGTCGTTTGTCTGTTTTTTTTATATATATATATATATATATATATCAGTTACCTCGCTATGAAGTAATAGATCTAATGCTTATTATATTGTTGACTGTGATATATAAGATCAGTGTGCTTACAGTCAATAAGAAAAACTATGTGTGAGAAGAGAGAAGACTCTCATATCATGGACTTGAATAAGGAGCCAATTTAATTTATCAGACCTAGTCTAATTCATTTTGTCTTATTGCAGGCTTAGGAAACACGCTCATCTCAGACATTCTAGTTCCATGATCTCAGAGCACCCCAAGGCTTGAGCTCGGCATGGCCCAGGCAAATCGTTATTGCGCATGTCCTCCTCACACCTCTAATTCTAAACTTTTATCCAAGAGAACATGAAGCAAAATGGCGAACCATAACATCGAAACTGAAGAAATAACTAAAGGACTTCGTCTCACGGTTATCGTTGAATACTCATTTGAAAACGTCATTGCAGTGTTCCTTCTGCATAATGGAAAGGAGTACAGAGGGGCATTATTAGAATGTGATCAAGGGTACGCTCACGAACTCATTTCAAACGTTTAGTGACAGCAATCAAGTAGAGATCTTTATGATCGTCGTAGAATGTTAGATTCTAGACGAGAACTAATATGATTACAATTAATTAAATTAGGTTTATATTTTGTAGATCAAGTCTATTGTCGAAATCATAGCCTACATCATGCATGTTTTTATTTTTGTTAACATAATTCCTTTGATATTGATTCACTTAGACTTCCACCTTCGTGTTGTGTGTCCATTCATTAGATGAAGGTAATTAAGGCCTAATACTTATTAGGCCTAAAATAATATTGTTCGGAGATATAAGTGCAGGGGGCAAGAGTTACAAGAATGAAAGTGAATGTTATGAAGGAGAGGGAGGGTATGGAAGTGAGAGAAAGAGAAGAGAACATCTAAGGTCTGAAAGAAAAATGTATATAAATGCAATTCTGATTCTGATCTAGATCTAGATCTAGATATAGATCTAGATTTTATGGATAACATCACAGGATGTTGGGATTTGTTTTGACCTTAGAAATTAAGATGATTATAACCCTATCCCTAATTCTTACCTCTAATCAAATGATGTTAATCTACTTTTTATGGGCTTTATGTGAATCTTGCTATTCTAGTGCAAATACATGTAGTTAACTTTTTTATTTGTTTAATAAAACATTATTATGATTATTGAAACATAGATCTAGTCTCTTGTTATTTCGGAAGACAATGCACTGTACTGTTATTAGACTATATAGCTAACCATAACCATGCATCTAAATTGAAAAGACTCAATAGTTCATGCCACTGTTTCCAATTGGAGATTGTTTCGCAGATTATATTTTATTTTCCAAAAGAGAGACTTGTGTAAGGGGAGATAATTTTGACCAGAGCTTTACTTCCCGTTGCCAGACAAAAGATGTGTTGAGCAAGCAGTGTAGAGAAGAAAAATTCAAAAGACTGATCGCAAAAAAAAAATTGATGAAATCATAATAATAATAAGAAAACATTCTCTTTACATCATATAATTTTTGGGGAATTTTTCATGGTGTATGTTTCAAGCAAAGGGTGCAAAAGTGATATTTTTCCTCTTTACACTGCTTGCTCAATCCCTCATTTGTCTGGTAAAGGGAAGTAATAGGACTGAGCTCAGCGATCTCCTATTCAATTTCAGCGGCCATATTGACTGGCTGCACTGCAGGATTTAGAATGGGTCTATTGTGTCTGATTACACGCTATCTCATTGAAGTGCTGTCTTGAGCTATCTGCACAAGTACTGCCATAATAAATTACTGATTGGACTGCAGTTAGATTTATAGTAAGATAGCTGACATGTAAAATGGACAATGTAGGAGCAATGACTTACCTGGCTGTTTGTTGTTTTGATATTATATATAATGTAAATTTTGCCTAAAAAACCCCACTGAAATTGATTGTTCCAGAAATACTCAAGTCAGTAATTAATATTATCTCTTACTTTGACAGTGCTGAGTTAATCATGCCATCTGGATGGGATTTAAGCATATACATGGCATTGTGAAAATAGTTTTCACCATGTGCGCAGATTTTCTGCCAATTGTCAATGTATTAACATTTCTGTAAACTGCAAGTTATTTAACATGCATCTATTTTTATCCCGGTTTGTATCTTTCCTCTCAGGTTTTTCCCTCATGGCATTCCTTTCACCAGTAAACCTATGATTGAGCAACAAAAAGCACCTGTGAAAAGCTCACCCAGATCAGCACTTGACATCAAGCCTGGCACAGAGAATAAACCACCCGATTTATCTGCAGTTAAGGAAGACAAAGTGGAGCAATCGGCATCAACTGCTAGATTTTCATACAACACCAATCCTTTCCTGTCAAATCCAAGGCCTGTGGCAGACATCCCCACTGTTGAAATGAAACCTGTTGGTCGACACAGGAAAACTGTGAGGGATATACGGCTTCGACCACGTCAAACCCTTTGCTCCAAATGCAAATCTGCAATTCATGAAAGCCATAAAAGCCATAGTATTCAAAGCAAGTCGCATAGTCAAATGGCTGGAGCAACAACGAAGCTTATACCTCCCAATAAATCACCTATGAAGATGGGGGTTGACTTTGTCCCCAATTCCACAGCAGCACTTTCATCTGGTGATCGCAAAAGAAAAGCCTCTCACCAGTCACCTATGGTACTGTTAGAGGACATACAATTGAAGTGTATGAAACAGACTCTACAAAAGAGCTCAAAAGACTCTTGTGTATCTCGTCATGCTCGGCGCTCTTCTGGTAGAGATGTGACCATTAGCAACAATGGGAACAAAATGTCAGATTTAGGGGGCAACAGAAGGAATGCTCAAGCTAAAATGAGGAATAACCGTTCTTCAAGCTGTGGCAGCTCAAACTCAAGTACCAATAGCATTGGTCAAGACTGGTTACAGGTAATTGAGGACTCAGAGAGTATAAGAGTTTCTTCTTGTAACAAAGGGAGTAAGAAAGAGAAAGGAGCAAGTCAGACATATTGTAATACAAAACCCTCTCCTGCTATAAAAATTACTATAGGTCAAGGTGCTATTTTGAAAATACCACCAAGACTCCCAGAAGTAGAGGCACAGCACAAAGATTATCAGATTTCTGAACCAAAAGCTGAAACAGGTGAATCAGTGGATTATGAAACCTATCATAAAAAGGCAAAAAAGGCAGCTAAGAAGTCAAAGGATAGAGATAAGTGCAGGCCAATTTTCAAAAGGGTAGAAAGCACCATCAGTCTTCAGGAAGATGAAGCAGTGCCTTTTAAAAATCCCAAGAAACACAAGAAGAAACACCGTCATAAGCATGAACATGACAGCCCTGAAATTACGGCCATGCACAGTATACCACCTGCCTTTCCTCATACAGTGGTCCAGACTGAACCAAAAGAGAGTGAACTGGTAGAATTGGGAGTGCTTGAGACAGATGATGAAAGCACTGCTTTGTTCAAGCAAAAACCAAATGTGGATGCCGAAAATTTTGAAAATACACTGCCACTCGCTGAAAATGTAAATCAGACAAGACCACGGCTTGTTTACACATGGAAACAAAATCAAGGACTGTCAAGGGTGGCCACATCATCAAAGGATTCTTCCCCCAGTGTTTCTCCAAGGTACTTAATTAAGACCTCACCAAATATTATACCCATCGGTAACTCACCCCACAGGAGAAAAAATGCCTCACCTGCAAGAGTAGTGAGTGCTTCCCCGAACTGGCGATTTGCACCTTCGCCCAACTGCATGCTGAAAGATTATCCTCTAAGGAGCAAGAGCAGCAGCACTTTTTCATCTGGTCACAACTCCGAACCTGTACCGCCTCCTGAGTATGGTCTGGTCCAGCCATCAGAGGAAAGTCAGTCACACTCCAGTGGCTTGGACTCTCATATCAGTGATTTCAGTGATGAGTCTGGTGACGATTGTGATTCAGCTGAGTTCTTTCCAGGTCAGACTTCACCAATGAGAGAGGAGGAGGAGACGGGAATCATGAAACCGCTCATGATGAAGATCCAGACTCAAAATGTGGAAGGCTGTATCCTAGATGAGGGCCGGGAGATTCGGGTAGGTGACATCGTGTGGGGGAAGATTCAAGGCTTTCCATGGTGGCCCGGTCGAGTGTCAAACATCACAATAACACAGCGAGATAATGATGTCATAATTAACAGACTAGCCAATGTTGCGTGGTTTGGATCAAATACCATGTCACATATGCACTGTTCTGACCTTTTTCCCTTCCTGGAGGACTTCAAAGCTCGCTACAACAAAAAGAAGAAAGGCCAGTATAGGCTAGCTATAAAACAGGCTACTGTGGCAGCTCAAATGTTGGCTACAGAGACACAACAAGAATTTTCAATTGAGGACTATGAATTTTGAAAGTTAACACAGCCATACAAATAATATTATGGGAAGGGGGAGGGGAACTGAACTAGTAACTATGCTGAGTTCTTTAAATCAAATTGAAAGTCTAGCATTTTTTTTTTTTTTTTTGATAAATGAAACATCCATACAGAATAATGTCTTTGTCTCAAGCATTCCGCATGAGTCTGAAGTTTGGAAATTTTGTTTTTCATTTTTGGTATATATGACGCCAGGTTTTACTCTCTGGTGAAAAAAGTACACTCACTGACGAGTGGGTTGCTTGCGACACAAACGATACACATGATATCAAATAACTGACCATTTGATTTTGTTTCAGTACTATATAAATCTTTGGTGCTTGTTGATAACTAATGAGATAATTGTCACCATCAGATCCAGTTTCTGTGAACACAGGGGTTATAATGTATTGTAAGATCTGAAATTCTCATATAAATATTTGATAATCTACAAGTCTGAAGCAATGGTTAGTCAAAGCAGAAAATATTCACCTGTGGTGTGAAGAATATTCATTAAAGAAAATTATGGGTAAATACTATTTTAAGCATATTTTACTCTAGGAAATCATTGCACCAGTGGAAAGTATAAATTCTGGCTTGTCATGTGGCAACAATGTTGATGATGTGAATCTCATTCTCATTGTAAATTTGTAAACAGATCAGATCACTAAGCACAAATGAGTGAAAATCACTCCACTTTGTAAAGATATAAATATATATGTATAATATATATATATATGTACACATATAATATTTAATATATATTGCATTGAAGAATAAGATGGCTTTTCAGATCATTCTAAAGAAATATCCTTTTTGTTTTATTTCAGATTAAGTTCTTCTACATCATGTATTGTCAGCATTATTTTATTCTCCATTGTACACTGATTTTCATATTACTGTGGATAATTTCGTACACTCTGTTTTGTACACTCTGTGGTGTTTTCGTTTTTATCTCCTTCAGGAGGTAGTTGCTGAAATTAGTTGTTGGATAGTGTATATGAAGGGTTTCAGGGCAAAACGTGACAAATGCCATTTTTGAAAATTTTGAGTACCCTGTATATGGTAAGGACTTTCACCAAATGTGACTTATCCTGCCCAAAAGTCTTCAGAAAATTCTAGTTCTTAATGATAAATTAAGAGAAGAAATTGTCATTTTTCTCTAAACGGCAATTTTGGGTGTGTTTCATTTTGCCCCATAACCCTTCTTTATTTCATTGAATTCTTTATATAAATGTAGTTTAATTTATTCTGTAACCTTCAAATTGCCTCCTTGAAATTCTAACTCCTTTGCAAGGCCAACTTTTCATTCAGTATGATGGCCCTATTTTCAACTTTTTACCCTTGTCATTTCCTTAGAATGATGACATAATTAGCAAATGTCCAAACAAATCATACATTTAAACGCAGTCATGACTTCTAGCAGTCAAAAATGTTTTCAGTGCTGCTTGTGTCTGCTAGATATTGTCATGCTGAAAGCAAAAACAACAGACTTAAACTGCTACAATTGCATATTTGGAATTTTTAAAAAAGCCATTATAAAATATGACGTATGCCATATAGTTGATTCCTATCGTTACCTCTGTGATGTTTGAGGTACATTGGTGCAACAAAAATGACAGCAAATCGTGCTATATGTGATACATCATGTATAGATGTCGTAAATACAGTGAAATTTTGGTTGCCACACAAACTGTGAAAGTTGTCTGATTTTTGTCTGGTTTAGAGCTGTTTGAAAAGACTAATTTGAACAACAACAAAAAATATTTATTATAGTATTTATAGCTGTTCAGTCTACCAATAATAGTTTTGCAGGAAATACCATTGATTATAGCTAAATACTTTTGCCGATAGTTGAAAGTCATATACTTTTTAAAAACTTTAAAAATAAATAAAATTAAAGATTATGAATAAGGTGCTCTTGAGCAAAAACTTGGATACTATTGTTACTTGACAACCTTGTTACTTGTAGTTGTACAGAAAAACACACAGTGGACAGAAGCAGAGTACAGATAGATATTGTTTTGGTGGCACTTTTTTGATCCAGAACATAAACAAAACTGATAAGCTGCCAAGCAAATTATGATAGTTGATATGTATTCTAGGCAGGAGAGGGGATGGGATAAACTTATCTTGGAACTTAGTTTCCAAAAGATGAAACTTCTTTTAAATGGAGTTTTTTTTTTTTCTTTTTTTTGTTGCTTATTTTTCTCAGCAGACATTTTCTTATATTTTTGTCTCAGCAGACATTTTTTTGTTGTTTTTTTTTGTTGCTTATTTCTCTCAGCAGACATTTTCTTTTATATTTTTTTGTCTCAGCAGACATTATTATTATTATTTTTTTTTTTGTTGCAATGTGAGACTTTGTCCACCTTGTTTATTTTGAGAAGACGTTAGGTAGATGCTTGTGTTATAGCAGTAGACTTTACAATATCACTAACGTCTGTATTTGTGTACAATTGTGTTGTATATTCTCCATTTTTTTTTTTTAATCTTCCAGTTTAATGGAAACCTCATTGTTGAATGTAATTATATTTTCTGTTTTTGGAAAATGTGCATTATCAGTTTTCTTCCTTATTTCCAGCATAATATATCTGATTCAGTTGTGCCAACATCATTTAGTACAATACACATGTAGTGTTATGGGGCCTGTGGAATAAGGGTGGTACAGTGTGGTTTTCAACATAGGGAATGTGAATAATAATAGAGCTAGAAAAACATATTTTTAAATTTTTTTTCCAGAGCTGTCAAAATTTTTTAAGTGAAAAGGTTTTTGGGAATTATACCTGTATCACATGATCATTTCAAGCAGTGTCTCTGGTTTAAAATGGTACCTATTGATTGATCGTACAATATAAAATGTGGTGTTTATTTGCTTTTGAATGAAATTTTTTCAAAAATTGTCCAGTCCTTTATCTTGTCATATTATCGCAAAAATATAAAATGTGATGTTTAGTATAGATACATCAGTTCATCACTATTGGATTATAGTTTAAAAAGTTCTATCAGATTCTTTTATCATATTATATGCCAGGCTGTTGGATTTCACAGTGAAATGTCAGTGAAACCAATGAAAAATATTTACATAAATGAATATTTATTGCCCAGTGCAGTGTGAGAAATGAGAAGAGAAATGTGATAAGACTATTGTAAACAGATGACATTGTGGAGGAGAGAGTGAAGAATAAAGAAATATGAGATGTGACACGATGAAATCAGGTACTTGTCGAACTGACCCGACTGTAGAAATCATGTGTTTTTCAACAGTGAACGAATTTTTAAGGAATTTTTTTTTTCTTCACGAAACCTTTCTATATCAATCTAAAAATGTCTTTCAGCGTTCAATTTACTGAGATAGATGGAATAAAAGCCCAAAAATTGCAATTTGGTGGCATGGCCTAACAAGTATTAATAAAGATTTGCAAAAGTGATTGGCCATCTTCTCAATAAATTCAGCTGCAGCAACAGGTCACCGCCATCGTCTTTATTTGCCAATATCTCAACTTCTACTTAAGATAGAACAATTATTTTTTCACACACAGAAAGGGAAATGAATAACCTTTACAGAGATACCAGTAACTTCAAATACTCAAATTTGATGAGCGCCTGATTTCATCGTGTCGCGTCTCATATTATTCTTATTCTTATCATGATCTATAGTTCACTACTTGTACTATGAAATGCTTTCAGTTTAATCGAATCCTGCCAAT
This sequence comes from Peronia verruculata, assembly GCA_038406235.1. NCBI lineage: Eukaryota > Metazoa > Mollusca > Gastropoda > Systellommatophora > Onchidiidae > Peronia > Peronia verruculata. The sequence continues at coordinate 7,105,116 of JBCAUA010000001.1, read as the reverse complement.
GTTTTTGTAACTGTAACTAATTGCCATATTGCTTCATTGATTGTAACTTTTTTTGTTTGTTTTCATTCATATAATTATTTTGTAGATCCAAATGTTTTCTCTTAGTGTGATCACTGGCAGAGAGTAGCTGTGAGAGTGTACATTTTTCATGTCATTTACAACGGCCCAGTCAGTTTTTTTCTTTTCTCTGTCAAAAGGGACCAAGAAACGATTTGTGCAAAGGATGCTTGCAATACATATAATGATGAGACGTGAGAGGACAAAATCAGGTACTAGTCAGTTTTTTAGCATATAAAATGTTTTGCACTCTGGGCAAATTAGTCGGAAGTTGCGCCAGGTGATTGTGAGATATTGCCATTTTTAAACATTTTCCAACTCAGATACAAACTTTTTTTCAGGTAAGAAAAGGTTGAATGTTTTCGTTTTGTTGGACAAAAAAATATTAAAAATTTGGTATCTCAGTTGGAAATTGCTGTGATGGCAGTTAAAAATGGCCAGGACTTGAATTCCACTGGTATTATTTCTGACTAATTTACCCTGGGTGCAAGACATATAGAGTTGTTGATATCACATTAAAATTTTCTCCTTTTCCCTTCTGTTGGTGAAAAAAGTTTTGTTGAGTAGAAGTTGAGATGTTGGTAATTAAAGACAATGGGGGGGAGGGGGGTGTGAACTGCTACTACGGTCCCTTTCATTTAGCTTTTCATGCTCCTGAGGATGGTTATCAGGTCCCCACTGCTGCAGCCAGATTTGTGAGAAAATGGTTCATGGGCTTTGTAACCTTATTAATCCTGTTTCAGGTCATGTCAGTAAATCACAAATTTAGTAGCTGTAAGCAAATTTAACTCAGAAATACAGTTTTAAATGGATATATAGACGTCTTATGAGAAAAAAAAAAAAATTGCATTCGAATTTCACTAAAAAAAAATCATAATTCTTTGATCTTCTAAGTTTGACTGGGACCTGATTTCGTTGTGTCTCACAGTATAAAATAGGTGGCTGATGACATTGAAGTATAAACAATGTAACATGATGGTTAAGTTAGGTTTCTTCTATGGTGATGATGGCTAACAATCTCATAGCTCAAAACTTGAAAAAAAAAATTACTGAAGCTATTGATTGTGAATTGACTGTGACCTGTTACTGTTCCTGTACTGTCTCACTTCTTCTAAACTTTACCTCTCTCCAAATTTCATGGCTTTGGTATTGATTGTTTCAGTATTGTACATATTTTCTTTATTTCTATTTGAATTTTTTTATTTGTTTTTTTACCTCATTACTTGTAAAATGTGATTTCTGTTTCTTTCAGATATATATATATGTTAAATCTTGTTGTTTTATTTTTTCCATTTGATTGATTTTTGTTCATTTGCATCACGGTAATTATGTACATTACACGCTGTTCTTTTGTTGAGATTGTGACTCCAGATTCTTCTTATGAGACAAATGTTATTTTTACATTCATTTCGTCAGCATTTCTAGTCATTGTGAAAACTCCATCAACATTGTTCCTGTGTTCTTTGGTCTTCTCTTGTACATAAATCAGACTGTTGTTGTACATCTTCATTGTAAGATTTTATAAAATATGTATTGTGCAAATTTGTAAATATTACATGCCTACGCCATCTTACAATCTTAATAATTACAAAAAATAAAACTGGCATTGTTGACTGTTAGAGCTACATCCTTGCAGTTGTATGTAATATAGTTTCACTGCAATCATCCACATGCCCAAGTCCCAGTCATTAAATTCTGGTCCAATAAGGTGCCCACAATTACGTGTTGGTAAATGAAATTTTAGAAAGAGTGACAATAAAGTACCAAAGAGATATAATTAGCACTCATAGAGCATTTACTAAGAATATTTTAGTGATTTATATACCTGTACATGGAATTTTCCTGATAAATTTATTCTCCTTGGTCATTGTCTCGTCCGAGGTGGCATTTTAAACTGCTCTTTATTATAAACTGAGGGAACTTGATGTTTCAAGTTACATGTACAAACTACACAACTTGGACTCATGAACAATATGCCTCAAATATCACAGATAACTGAATTGGCCCAAAAAAAATGCATCCTCTGTCATTCTGAAAATTTTATGCCTTTTCAAAGGTCTAGTTTTTTTTTTTTTTTTTTAAATTTCTCACAGAGAAACTGCTGTTTAACTAGAATTTAGTGGTTTAGATGTCAAGGTGTTTTACCGTTGCATTTTTCGTCTCAACTTTTTCGGGATGATTTCTGCAATTACATTTGCCTGTCACTGATAGCAGAATAGGAGAGTCAGGTGAATCTGGAAGGTGAAATGTAATGAAATGTACTTTGGCTGTACCATAATAATTGACAAGCTTTCTCAGTCTCAGCTACTGGTGTAATAGGATATCAAGCATAGTAAAATTCTCAGAATTGTGAGATGCTTGGATGATTTTGAGTAGTGAGAAGGTAAGTTTCAGTGACTTGTTCCTCTATGTTCTTGCACTGCAGATTTCATATTTTAAAGTCTAATCTGTTGGTACTATACTTCTGGCAAATCAACAATGTCAAAGATATCCAAATATTGTTTCGAATTCCGTAAGCACAGATTAGTTTTTTAATAGAGTTAGTCTTTTCTTATGCTGTTCAGTTTTAGTTTACTTCAGCAAACTAATGAAAAAAGTTGGAACATATAGAGTTGCAATGCCATGTCTGTAATGTTTCACCGCTCGTAATCCATTAAAAAAAAAAAAAGCTTCTAGCCTCACAACGTATTATGATAGAATCTGTAATAAAAACATGTATCTGCCATTTCTCCATCCTGCATTCAGTGGACATGTGAAGTATTAGGTACACACTGTGCATAATTATTATCTCAGGTAATTTATGAGAATCACCTGTCCTTTGAATAATGACAGTTCATTTTCTAGCATTCTGACTATAGTTTCTCAGCAATTTAAAAAAAAAAATGAGACTACAAAATGATTCTGGGCTGGTTTGTTATAATTTTTCTGCAATACAAAATGCCCCACTTCACCACATCACAGAGTTCTCATAACTCACAAGTTGTGAAACTGGGTACATGTAGTGAATTGTATCTATTAACTACTTCATGCCACTACTTTACATATCTATACTATAAATCTGCAACAAAACTCATAAAAGGCTTACGGACTCAAAAAGTACATGTACTGAATGTATCTATAAGAAACTTGGCACACAACATTGTTGCATAAAGATCTGTGTTTCTACTTATATAGAGCCAAATATAGCTTACTGTGCTTAACATTATTCTAAAAAGGTGATAGTAATTGAATAGCTAACTTGAGAGAGTGTTTGATCCGAATTGTGCATTCCATAGAATGATATATCTAAAACACCAAACACTTTTCCTTTTGAGTAATGTTCAGTTTAATCATTCAAAATATCAACATCAATGTGCTCAGCCCATGCGTGCCATACATTTTGATTTGCAGGGCAGTATTGGTTTTACCTAAGCTTTTAATACATATCTCCTATGAAGATCATTGCCTCTCTTCTTGTCTACATAATAAATATATATGTAATAGCATGTGATGGTTTATAGATGATTCCTTATTTGCCTCAAAACTGAGATGGATTTCAGTATATATATATATTGTTCCTGTGATGGCTGTGTGGACGAATTACTAAACTTAGCAGTGCAGTAACCCACAAAACATTCTAGCATGTAAAAAAAAGTTCTGATTTCCTTTGTTTCTGACAGGAGTTATAGAGTACATTGCAAACATTTCAGTCCATCCATGTCAATGACCCTAAACCCGTTTTATTTAGTTACAATATACTTTGGTTGAAGGATTATCAGATTCATGAGGTGATATCTATGGCAGTTTGAAAGTTTGGGTAAAATACTGAGGTTTTTAAAGTGTATGCAGTGGAACTGAGATCAGACATGCATGCATATAATTATATAATGCTGCTTACTTGACATCAGTATAGAACTTGAGTTGCAATCACTTATGGATTTGGTTTGACACTTGCTCCAAAGCCTGTCTTGGTCCTTATCATGTCAAAGATATCCTCTAATTTCTTGCTAAAGGACAATGTTCTGCAAAACTTATTTGTTAATTTGATTGTAAAATAGTAAAGGCTTATTTGCACTGTTCTCCTTTTGTTTGAGAAGTGAAATACCACATGATTTTTCTAAATACCCACTCACACTTGGTCTTCCAAACACGTTTAATTTTCCATCATACATTTACATGTATTAAAAAAGCCTTTCGAATTTTTTTTTTGGGGGGGGGGATAAATTACAAGTATACTTTCGTAATCTCTTTTTCTGAGAAAAGGAGAAATCCAGGAAATGTACATGTGTAGATATTCCTGACATGAGGTAAATGAACAAGTTTCTCCTAACACCAGGCTTTTTCTTTCCACTTTCATACTACATGTAGTTTTATTGTAAACTATAGTGGTCATTGTTACTGTAAATGTCTATGCCAAACAAATTAAAATGAACATGCCAAGAAATAGACAAGACAATGAGGTATGTAATACAAATTATGTTTAGAAATTGTACGCTTATAAAATAGCTCATATTCAACTCAGCAAAAACCTGGAAATCCCCGGTGGAGTATTTGTACCCCCTGCTGAAAACAGAACATTCACTGATGTTTGTTATCGCTCTGCCACAAGATCTGACAACAAATTGTCATCAGTCCTGTGTATTTTTTTTCCTTTCTTTTAATATAGCAATGAACAGTTTGGAATGCTTGTAACCCCTACTAAAATTAAATGGAGATTTCCCGCCGTTCACTTGGTCAGAACAAATCTATTTTCATTCCTGTTGGTGCTGTAGGAGAATTTGCTCTATTTTGATGCCATTCTTGTCATGGACAGTTCTGAATACATTTTTTTTGTACACCCAGTACTTTAAAATATCAATTCTGAAGTTACTTGGTATGTGATGAAGTTATACTAGCCCATAATTCTTATGTTGGCTTTCATCTGGTGAGACAAATGTTCACAATGTCAAACACATTCATTGTAATTACTTGTAGCATCATTGTAAATTAAAAGTCTCGACTGTGCATTCGTGTTGCTGACTTTTTTTGCCTATTCTTATGTTGAAATTTCGTTCATGATTTCTTAATCATGCAACAGCCGGTCCCTGACTAGTGGTTTGTTTGTATTGGGGGTTTAGCGACACATCAGCACAATCACGGCTATATTGTGTCAAGCATGGTAAGATATGTTTACATATCAAAAAGAAGAGAGGAAAGAAAGTGGGACAGAAGACAGGAGCAAGGAGAGAAAGAGATGTCTCCCCTGGAATGTTAAGATGGCACTCCATGGGAGACACCCCATCGATGGCAGGCTTTCACCACCTGCAGGTGGGAGCAGAGAACCTATTATAAACCTCGGGGCCCCCACAGGGGACCTGACGAGTGGTACTTCAGGAAGTGAAAATAAATCTTTAACATTTAACAGCAACATATTCTCCTCCACCCCATGTCTATTTTTAGAAAGAGGGCAGCCGACCACACTGTGCATAAACAAGACCTACTCATTGAGGTTTGAATTGGAAGGATTGTCATCAAATTCAAAACATGCTGTTGGAGCGTGTGTAATTGTGATTCATGGCGAAATGATCATGAGGATATAAAAGTAGTGACTTTCATTACTTTCAAAAGATTTCCACAGCCCAAAACCCCACGAGAAAGGTGTATGGGGTGGATAAGGCGATACAATTGCCCGCATTTGTGTTGCTTAGCCATAGTTTAAGTTTACAATATTATCAATTTATGTAGTTGGAGTTGGATCTAGATTATAATACATGTATATCATCTAGTACAGTACTACTATGTGGCTGATCTATATCAAGATACATGTATTTTACTTTTAAAGACACAGCTACCCCCAGAATCTGGATAAATGTATAGAACTTATATTTAATACCAAGGTGTACTTTATATCAAGGTTTAAAGAACAAAGCTAAAGAAGGAAGAGAAATGAACTGTGTAGGAAGAGAACTTGTGTAGATATAATTTATCACTGAGGTTCCACTGTAATGAAACCCCAACACCATATCAAGATAGTCAGGGTGTTGTCCATATTTTTGTTTCAGTGTTTTTATTTATTAAAAAAAAAACAAAACATGGGTTAATCTAAGGTCTTGTGCACAAATGTACTTTGAATAGGTATTTTGTTGTGATACTTATGTGAGTCGAGTTTTGCTGCATCTTGATTATATAGTCCTCATCTTGCTCCACCTCCTGTATCATAAAGCTGACAAAACAAGCTTACCCCACAATGCTCAAATGGTGAAATGAAAAGCATATTAACTGAAATCAAATGTGATTATTATGAAAATGCTTACTGTATAAAACTAACGGTAATGGAAATTCAATACGCTCATTTCACATTTTATGGCTGATCTGAGCCCATGTTAAAGTACTGTAGATATAGATCTTGATCTGTTGACTTGCAAATAAAGCCCATCAACCGATCAAGGGTTTAGATCTCACTATATCTAGATCTCGATCTAGTCTAGTCTAAATCTGAATTAAGATCTTGATCAAATCTTGACCTATGCCGAAAAAAAAAAAAAAAATCGTGTAGATGTGTAAAATGCAAGGCTTATCAGTATCATTAAAAAATGAACGAATAAACATTTTATGCAACTTAGATCTAAGTCTGAATCTAATGCGATGGGAGACAGAAAATAAGGGGGGGGGGGGATCAGAACCATAAGTAGGATATAATTTAGATCTATGATATAGATCTAGATCTATGCACGTGTATAATTTCCAAAATTAATATTACACAGAGACCCCTCTTTTCTGTAGAAATTCTTGCAAAAACCAAACGTTCTTCGCCCCGAAACTAACTTTTTGCTATTAGCAATCATAGATCGCAAGATTCTGCCCCTCTTCTGAAAATAGATGCACGAAATTTCCGGGCGACGGACATAATCGAGACTCTACTATTGGCATTGATGGAGCTAATGGATTAACAAAGTGCTGCTTGAGTTCAGAACTGCTAGATTTTTCAGATGATCAGTGATCTAATTTGCTGTCCCAGGAAATGAAATATGTCTTGTGCCCAGAGCAAATGAGTCAGAAGTCGCACTAGGAGATTTCTAGTCATGGCCCTATTTTCCAAGTGAGATGCAAAAATTTTTCAATTGTTTCCTACAAAACAAAAATTCAACCTTTCCTAACCTGAAAAAAAAAAAAAAATAATAATTTAGTATCTGAGTCAGAAAATAGTTAAAAATGATCATGACTCGTGATCACTCAGAGTGACTTCCGATTCATTTCCCCTGGGCGCTAGAATTTAGAAATATGTACCATGAGAAATTTGAGTAATATGTTATATGATCTGGAAAAGTATATATACACACAAATACATACATATCCAGTTTAAGAAAATAAATTTATTCTTTATTTTTAAAAATTCAGTATAGAGAACATTTGTACTTGTACATGATGACTTACTGAGCAACATGGCTCTGTCAACATAACAGTTTATCACAAACTCATAGTAGGGAGAATCGTTTTTCAGGTTTAAAGGTTCATCGGCACGATCATGGCTTTATTGTGCTTAGCATGTTTGGGGTTCTTGAAGAGGGTTGATTCTACAGAAAATAACATACTAAGATTAAGGCATAATTTGAAGAAAAGGGTGCTAATCTCTAGCCTTCTGGTCCCAACATTCTTGCTAGGAGTACAATTACACTAGTGGTGCACATTACATGATCACAGCTATGACTTTTAGAGAAATGTCCTACAATTTAACTCTCCAAAATAAAATAAAGCCCATAAAACTATATATTTTCTACAGTTAATATGATATTTTTTTTCTCCTATGTGTTCACATATGTTGACCTTGACACACTCACCTAATAATGAATGAATTAAATATGCCAATACTATAAACAAAATTTATGGCCGATTTAATCAGCCGTAAACACTTGGAGAGTAAAGACATGGACTGTCAACAGGTAACTACCTTCATAAAAAAGAAACAAAATACAGTATAATAATCTGGAGATCTGATAAGTTAAAAATTTAATACACTGCTGAAACTCACAAAATGCTCTAACCCTGTTGGGTCTTCACCAGTACAATAAACAACAGAAACTGCTGCTGAGGCTGTCATTGTTACTACATGAAGGATTTCAGGGCAAAACCCCATTTTTTTTAAAAGTTTTAGTTCCCTCAATACTGGGAATGGTGATGGTGCCATATGGTAAGGACTTTCGTTTTTTACCAAATGTGACTTATTCTTCCCGAAAGTCTTCAGAAAATTCTAGTTCTTAATGATAAAATACTAACTAATGGAGACCAAGTTGTCATTTTTCTCTAAACGGCGACTTTGAATATGTCTCATTTTGTCCTGAAACCCTTCGCATACTTATTGTAAATGTACTTGTACAGTTTCTCATTTGCCACTTCAGCAGCTCAACAACTGGCAAAGTGTTATCAGCTCTTAATCTCTGGACACACACCCAGTACATATGTCAAACCTGCTAAAAACTCAGCACACTATTCTATACAATACATACCTGTACTATGTTATCATCAGACACTGGCGACAGAGTCTGTTGTACTGGTAGACAAACTTTTATGCTAACCTCATAAATAAGTACTCTCTCACATTTCATTGTCAATTTCCTACAGTATATCAGACTGGGGCTCGATGTTTAGAGCCATAAGGCAAAGCTCTAACATCTGCTAAAATATTTTAAATGCGCATATTTATAATTCTATGAGATAAGACACGATAAAATCAGGCTCTTGTCAAATTTTGAACAATTGGAATTATTGGTATAATTGTGAAGGCTATTCATTTCCCTTTCTGTGTGCAAAAATGTTTTGGTTCTACCTTAAGTAGATGTTGAGACATTGGCAATCAAAGACTAATGTGGCTGAATTAAGTGAGAAAATGGCCGATCACTTTTGTTCATCCTTATTAAGCAATGCCATGAAATTACGATTTTTGGGCTTTTATTTAATCTATTTTAGCAAATTCCACTCTGAAGTGCATTTTTTTTATTGATATGGAAGGGATGTCTAAGGAAAAAAAATGTGTTGAAAATTCATTTGTGTTGAAAAACATGTGATTCCGTGAGTCAACTCAGTTTGACAAGCGCCTGATTTCATCCCATATCATGTCATGTTTCATATGTAGTGATAAGAGACAGTGAAACTGAAACAAAATAGTAGGGTGTAACAGCTGGTGTTTGTGACTAATAAATGTTACTGGCAACTGTCCACTTCACCGAGTTTCAATGGCCCCACTCACCTCCTCAATCCATGGCTCAATTGATTATTCTACCAAACTGTGCTAACTCTTCCTTCAGAATTTCTCAGTGTAGATGCTGAATGGTGGAAGTAATGTTGTTTTATCTTCTCTCCTGGAACAAATGTTTCCTCTTAGACCTCCCTTATACCTCTTTATAGCTCTCCATTAGAATGAAAGTAAAATTTGCTCTTATCTTCTCTTCTGGTAAAATAACATTTTTTTAAATACCTTTCCACTGGAAATAACACTTTTCTAACATCTCTTTACTGTAAGTGATGTCTTTTCCTATACTTTTCTGGGAGTAATGTTTTTCGATAAATAGCGAATTGACTATACGTCAGTCCCGCTCATCAGATGTACGAGTACATGTTAGCATTGGGGTGGACTTGTGCTGGTCGAGGGTCTCATACATGTTAGCGTTAGGGAGGACCATCACCCACTCGTCAGACCTACATGTTAGTGTTAGGGTGGACTTGCGCTGGTTGAGGGTCCCAGCAGGTTAAGCCAGCAGGGTTGTTTTATTATTTGGTATACTGTAGTGTCAGTCCGGGACCGGAGTATAGTCACAGCCTTTTCTTTACCTCTCCTCTACTGGAAATAACATTTTTTTTTATCTCTCTTCTGGAAGTAACATTTTTCATAAAACACTCTACTGGGAGTAATGTTTTTCTGATACCTCTCCTCTACCAGAAATAACATTTTGTCTCTGGTATCTCTCTACTGGAAGTAACATTTTCCCCTTATACCTCTCTACAGGGAGTAATGTTTTTCTTATACCTCTCCTCTACTGGAAATAATATTTTTTCTGGTATCTCGCTACCAGAATTAACATTTTCTCTATACCTCTCTACTGGGTATGATGTTTTTCTTATACCTCTCTTGGAAATAACTTTTTTGTATTTCTACTGGAACTAACATTTTTTCTGGTATATCTCTCCACTGGAAGTAATATTTTTCCTATACCTCTCTACCATTTCAGTGCATCAACCCAATTCCTTACATGTATTTATATGAGAAGACTATAGCCAAGTAGTAAGTCATATCATCATGCTATCTGCATTAATATCTCCACATTGCTCTCCCTGTATACAAAAAGTAAATTCTTCATACAGAAAGATAGATTTCTTGTGCTCATAAATAAGGTTTCATATAAAAAATCTTCCTGTGGCATTGCCTCAGAAAGGTTAGATATCGTCAACTGGACGACGAAGGAGGAAATCGGTAACAATCCCTGTATAACGAAAAGGTGAACACTTAACTACTTTGAAAGATAAAGGGGTGAATCAGTCAGACAGTCTACTACTGATTCCCCCTTCGTCATGCAGAGAAGTTAAGGATTCGCCTTTTTGTCGTACAGCAACTATTTAGTTACCTATTCCCCAGTTTGTTATACAGCTGACCATATCTTAGAACACATGCATTAAATACAATAAAAAAAGAGGGACTGAAACTTTCCCTGCTATGTCTACATGCAGTACAACATGCATAGCCTCTATGTAACATTTATAATGATATTTCAGTCTTGTCTTATTGGGGGGGGGGCAGATCCTGAAAATAAAATTTCAGGGCTAAAATATCAAAAATGGATTTTTACTATTTTTACACAGTTTGGACTCTTCTCATACCAAAAACAACGGATGGCGCCAGAAACATGCTTTATGCCACAACACGGCACCAATACAGTACCTCTAAATGACTATGTAGAAAGATTATGAAAATTCAATAGTGATTTTCTTAATATGTATGATTTCTTCACTTTTTTCCCTAAGGCTTTGTTATTTCTCAACCAACTGCCTTCAAATTTGGAATATACATCCTCCATAGCACGTGTTTTAACAAAATGCATCACTTTTTTCTGAATTTCATTTCCGTCTTTGAAGGAAAATTGGATATTTGGTGGAAAATTGCAAAAACTTTACATCCACCAATATACATATTTAAAAAATTTATTTGTGACATATAAACATTTTGCATATGCATGTGCAAAATTTCACAAATCTACGGGAGCATGATGATGATGATTTAAACAGCAACGCTGGTTTCAGAAGCAGTAAAAATAATTCTTAAAAAAGATGCAAAAGGGTCATTTAACATAATCATTTGGTCAATTTCATCATGGACTATTGCTTGCCATTTGAATTCTACAAATAGGTGTAAGTTTAAAATAAAAAAGAAGACAGTATTTCTTGGTAAGATTTTATGAAGAAGAAAAAATAGGTTCAATGAAATAAGGTAAAGAAACAACCAAGGCCAACATGTAATACAGAAATGTGCGCATGTTCCCAATTGTATAATCAACAGAAACAGTTTCAGGTTGGAAAAATAGTCATCTGGTCATGATACACAAAAAAGAATCAACACTAATAGACATAAAACATTGGAGATCTGAAAAAAAAAATATATACATGTATACGGCCAGCATATTCAAAATATAAGTTCATATTCACAATTAAAGATTTTTAAACATTGACGTGATACAAGGTTGCGTCTTTTGTCTATTGTTACATCATCGCATTCAACACTTTAAAGAGATTTTTTAATCTTTGTCTTTGTGTTTTGAATCAAAGAAGTTCACAATTTGACAAAAGATTAAAATAAAATACATGTAAATTAAAAACCACCTATACAGGAGATGAACAGGAAAATATCAATTTAATAAGTGTTGAATGTGATGAATAAATAATGGACAAAGGGTCACAATTTTCTGGTACACTCATAAACTAAATATATGCATAACATCCAGAGCCAAAGAATATAGGAAAAAAACCCAGAAAAACAGTTTCATTCTAATTCAGTAAACATTATTTCATTACCAATCAAATCTTGTACTGAGGTAGAAAAGAATACAAGTGGTAGCTAAGCTATACATCCTTAACCTTTTAAACTCTGCACATCCCTGACCCTGCCATTCCCCTGCAACTGACCTGAAGGGAAAGGCATTCTTTGACTGATGTCATAGTATTAGTATCCTGCTCAAAATGTGTTTGTGCTGGCTTCAAATGAAATGGAAGTTAGCGTGTACATACCTTCATAACCTCCATTATCCCAGCTTGTGGTTCCTGTCTCTGTAGCAGATTAATCCTTTTCAAACGTACCAAATCTCAGTGACAAAATGACAAGCTGTCTTGATTCCCAAAATATCAGGATGATAATGTATGGGAATTTCAAGAAGTTCCTGTTATACTGGGATGACAACTTCAAAGGCTTATTTAGGAAGATTTCTCACCTCCTGAAATGCTTTTTTCCTCTCCAATATATAGATACTATTCCAGAATTGAGATATTATATTTCAATGGCAAATTATTTTGATTAGCTCTGTTATTTCCCTTTGCTAAACATTTAGAGGTATTGAATAAGCATTTTAATGAAAACAAAAAAACACTTTATTTCTAGTAATTCGAAAGATTGATCACCAAAAATATTTGATAAAATTGTAATAATAATAATAATAATAATATAAAAAAAATCACCCTTATATTATGAATTTTCCCTGATATTAAGTTTCAAGCAAAAAGCATAAAAGTGACTTTTTTCTTCTTCAGACTGCCTGTTTGACGCTTCTTATGTCTGGCAAAGGAAAGTAACTGTGCTAGTCACAATGATCTCCCATTCTAGACATTGCAAGTGGCTGATTGGGTCACAGACCCACTCTCATACTTTGCAATAGAATTATTCTCCACATGACATCCAATGGCCTAATGTTAGGGTTGTTGGACTCAGGATCAAAGTTCTGGGTTCAAGTCCTGACTTGTCCCAACATTTTATCCTTGAAAAAAAAAAACCAAAAAAACAATTTACACACATTTCCTGACTCCATCCAGATTAATAAAATGACTACAGACAGAGAATGCTATTCTAGACTGAAATGGATTTGAGCACCTAACACCAACCAACCACCCTGTGTACTTCTTAGGAAGTTGGTCATGAGTTAAGAGTGTCTCCACTGGATCTGTCAGAGTAATAATAAGATACATTGTAAAGCGCCCAAAGCTTGTACTTGTATAGGAATAAATATATATAAAAACTATTATTATTACGGCTATTAGGAGACTAGAGGGCCATTTCTTGATCATGAATATAATGTCACCATACAAATTACCACTATGGTGACCTTCTCTCCCACAAACAAGATCAGGATGTCCAGATCAGCACAGGAATACACAACCATTTCAATTACAATTTCACTACATGTATGTACTGCCATTTTGTTGATGGCAAAGAGCCACTAAAAAAAAAACAGAGTGGAAATTAATACTTCATATTCGACTAAGTACAGACTTGGAAATCCCCGGCAGAGTGTTTGTGCCCCTGCTGAAAACAGAACACTCACTTAGTGTGTCACCGCTCCTCCACAAAATTTCAAAGCAATGGTAGAACACAAAATTTTGGGAGGGCATCTCGGTTCAATAGGTTCACAGCAAAGAGTTATAGTCATACATTTTCTACCCACCTGAACAGGATAAACTAAAAAGTGAGGCGAATTTGTGAACAGTTTGGAGTGTTTGTACTCCCTGCTAAAAATAGATGCAGGGATTTCCAGCCCTTCGCTTGGTCAGAACAAATCTACTGAATCTACCATTCATTGAAATTGTCTTGATGAAAAATAACGGTACCATAACTTTCTTTCTTTTCATTTTACATTTTCATGAACAATTTGGATTTTCAGAGATTTTTCAGTATTTTATTGTGACCTGTTGATTGCACGCACAAAAGTAATGCATGGAAAGGTTTATTTCAAACACCAATTTAAAGGGGATTTCTTGTCTGATCTCTCCTTCTTTTTTTAATAGAACAAGAAAGACCAGTTTGAAAGCCCAACCAACAAGACTATTAACATATGTATAGATACAAAAAAAAAAAAACAACCTTGTCATAACATTCACACACTATGTAGTTTTGTACATTGTAAAAGGAATAAAAAATTTCTTTGAACCTTTCGCAAATAACCCCTTCATGTCATGACACCAGATTAGTGTGCTTTTTATCATGCACTATTCCATGTACACTGAATCTTCTATAATAAATACTGTGTGACAAGCAGTGGCCATCAGTTTGATCTTGACAAAGCATATGACATAATAAACAAACAATTTCCTCACAGCCGGAGTCTCTGTACTTTCATTGCACAGAGTGGGCCAAAATTCATGACTCATTTACTAATTTTTCTTATTACATGCATGCTTATTTTATTGTTATTATAATATCTTAATTTTTTATTCAATATGCTTGACATTTCCTTGTACATTTGTGTGCATGTAAGAATATTAACTCTTTCCATGCCAATATATCGTCAAAAGGTTACCCCCATTGAACCGAGTGACAATATATCATCAATATTGTCTCTCAGTGCAGGTCCAGGCCAACTGGGCTTGGCACAGGTGTGGCACTGTCTGGCACAGAAAGAGTTAAGAAACATAATGAATGATTCACAAATTCGGACCCACCCTGTACAGGGTAAAATGCCAAAAGGCATTTGTCAAAAGGGTCATGAAGGGGTTAATTAACTAACTACAAGCCTCAGCAAGTATACACAAACATTTTCACAATGGAATAAGGTGAACATTATAGTGGTGGGAGTGGACCACAGTCAAGGATGTGAAACTCATCACTGTTCTTCAGCATTGCTCAGGTCCACCACAGAGCAGCTGTCTTGGACACTCCAATATCAATCATTTGGCATGATGGCAATGTTCATAAATTATATTGTTCAATATGTCCTCATTATGTACATGTCTAGGCCTGTTAGTGACACTGGTTTACCTGTAAAAAAAGAAGACGTTTTTTTTTGTTGTTATAATCGAAAAATAAGAGATAACAAATTGTCAAGAAAATTCCATCTTTCAGCAAGTTACTTCACATTTAAGAAATTATACTACTTTTATGGGAGGGAAGCGGGGGAGTGCACAAATTCTCAATGAAAAGTTTGTTCGTGCTAGGCACTTATCTGTCATTTGTCATATCATCAGATGATGCCTTGGTCAAAGCAATCAATGACATCATTAGAGAAATTATTTTCATTGCTGGTCACTTTTGCATTTAAATCAGTGAAAACATCATCTTCTATATCACAATGATATGATTGATGAACCAGTTCAGTCAAACACACTAAACAACTGAGAAGTCCAATAATATTCTCAATTTGACACTTTGTTCCACTGTTATTTCTTTTACTTCAAAGGATGCATTGCCCTGATTCTTGACATCATTTTAAAAACACAGTGCACAGCTCTGTCTATCTGATTAAAAAAAGAAAAATCACAGATTAAATACAATAATTGGGAATCATTCCTTGAAATTACCATGGATACATAAATACCTTAACTTCCTTTTTTCATAAATAATAAATGCATTAAAAATGGCCTGATTTAATGAAAGGGGATATGGTCATAAAGCATTCCCGAAAATTCAAATGATTTTCAACTGTGGGTCTAAAAACTTAGAAAAAAAATTCATACAGGTAACAGGTGTGACAAATGAGAATTATCATTGATCCAACTATTTGTCAAGTCCCTCCTCTGTCAAAGTGGTTAATATGTTATATATCTCACCAGTGGAAAGAAATGTGTAAAAGTTATATTTAAATGCTATTTACCAGATATCAAAGACTGGCTGCCGAGTTTATTTGTCCATGTGAACTCTTCTCTGCCTTGAGTCGATCCTCTACTCGCATGCGCCGATAATCAGCCTTAAAGAACAGGAGCAGTATAACAACAAATGTCACACCCAGTCCATTGCCAATGAGGTTTGGAACTGCAGAATAGAGGTGAAATAAAAAAAAAACACTTAGATTACCATAAGACATACACTGTAATAATCACATGAATACACTTCACTGAAACACCAAAGAAGCCGTCCAACCATTTAATGTGCACAACATCACACTGAAAATCTGATAAAAATTCTGGCAGTTTTATCAATAGTTACAATAATAATGTTCAATGTTGAAAACTATTTTTGGCAAATCCATAACTTTTCTTTCTGTTTTTCTCTGAATCTTGATATACTTTACAAAATTTGTTTTACTTTATACTCCAATACAACATCCTTTTCACCTGCATTATTATAATGAAACCTTCATAAACTTCCATAAAAAGTATTCGATAAAATTTGTTTGCTATGAGAACATATTTTCTTTGACAAACATTCCGCAGAGTGTTTGGGACGTACGTGGTAGAATACTGAGAAAATAAATAATGTGGATAAAATTACTCATCATGTGATTACTTGTCCATGATTACTTTCCACTTTTTTGATGTATTTGATTTGTTGCTGGTGGACAGTCATTTTAATTTTAAGATATTTGTTGTAAAATGATTACTTGTCCAGTCTTGTGGATCAAATTCATTGTCCTTCGGACAGGCCTGGGACAGTGTTTTAGCATGAGCTGAGAGTGGCTGGGCTGTATACTGGGAGACCAACATCAATATGATGCCTATAATTTGCCTGCAAGACAGAGAAAAATAAAGCATTGCTAAGTAACAAAACACCGCATTGTACCTAACTATATCAAGTATTGCTGACCAGTAAAGCTCTCCAAAGTACCTTTCTATAATAAAATATTGCTGACTAACAAGAGTAACAAAACACCCTCTTGTACCAATCTGCTACAAAGTATTGCTGAGCAACAAAAGACAGCAGTGTACCTGTCTTGAATAAGAAAGCATCCCAAGTGTCTGAGTAACAAAGCACCCCAGTGTACCAATCTGCTATAAAGTATTGGTGAGCAAGAAAGGACAGAAGTGTACCTATCTTGAGTAACAAAACACCCCATTGTTCCAATCTATTGCAAAACTTCTTGTCCTTTTTTTTTTTAATAAAGCAATATTGATGAACAAAGCAACCAATTTTACAAACATATATTTCCTCACCATAAAATGATCTAGCTAAGATCCTAACATTTGTTAGACGTAAAAATTGAAATCTTTGTCAACTAAGCCACCATCGGTTAGTTGCAATCTTCCTTCCATGGACAGTTATAGCTGGGTGAATTACCAAACCCATTCGATTTGCTCTAGGATTGTGAAGTAAGTGATGAACATGGTTAGTTCTGATGCTATGGCAGACAAGTTAGCTGAGAACAAATAATATCCTGAATCTAAGATGTTGAAAGTCCATCTGTAACAACTGTCATTTTTTTTTTTTCTATACCACTGCTTGTTTCTCATAAATGAGCTTGTTTAATATGTATAACCAAATAATCTGAGAACAGAGGACATAAAAGAAACACAAACAAAAAGAAAACAGTTGACAGGAATATCTGAAAAAAAGAGGATGTATTAAGTAATAATGATAATAATAGAGAGTATTTATATAGCACTTATCCCTGAAATTACAGGCTAGAAGTGCTTTATAATCTAGACTATTTCTCTGACAGACCCATAGAAGACACTCATAAATGTTCTCAGCCTCCTGGGAAGCATACAAGGCACTCAAATCCTTATCAATCTAACAATATAAATCACTGTCTTTAGTCAGGTGCCCATTCAGACCTGGGTGGAGTCAGGAAATGTGTGTAAACTGCCTTTCCCAAAGACAAAATGTTGAGACCTGTCAGGATTTGAACTCAAAACTTCAGATCTTGAGTCCAACAGCCCAATCGCCACTATTAATTTAGTAATTTATTTAAGAAAAATTCTCCTATGATGAATGAGGCTAAATGACAATATATAAACAGGAGCAGGATGTTGACCTGGGACATTTGTTTAAGTTTCCAAGAGAACATTTAGAATGTGCCAGATAGATATGAGGCATGGTTATCTATATAAAAATGAAGAGTGCCATGGTAAGTACTTAGATATTTTCCCAACAAGTAAAGTTAACACTGATCTTTTTTTTTTTTTTTTAATTTTTGTTCTTTGATATTTCTTTAGCTAATGTCCATTTTGTTATTGTTGTTGTTTTTTCTATTATGTTTCTTGCGCAACTGAAACTAGTGACGGTTCTAATGTCAACAATGGTATCCTACATGCCCAAGCATGTTTTTCACAATCCAAAGTCTACAATGAAATACCATATCAGCTAACCAAAATTTGAAAAATAACAACCCGTGTAATCTCCAACAGATATGACTAAATGTCATTAGATGGTAATGGCTTGTAACAGGATTTAGGAAAAACATAATTCAGATACTATCAAAATTAAGGTTGTCTGACAAGAGAGACACTGTTATTGAAGACCTTTTCAAAATTAGAATCATCTGGCACAATCCCCACAAGAGACACTATACAAATGGAGAATGGGAGGCATATTTTACCCTAAGAGAAAGATGATGCCTGTGCTGGTGGCCTCTGCCACTGGGTATGTCACCTCCACAGCCAATTCCAGCGATGTTGGGTAGATGGCAAAGCCAAAGAAGCCAAAGAGAGACACGCTGACTGCGATGGGAACTTCGAGACCTCTATGCCTGGCCAACTTTATCAGTATGGGAGAAAGATGCAAAAAGAAAAATAACAACATAGCTAATCAATTTAAACGAAACAAAGCAAAAAAAAAAAGAGAATTTTGTGAAACAACATTGACATAAAACACTGCAAACCATACACATTTTCGAACTCGAGCCTTTACTAATTTTTCCCAGTCATATATACAGACTACACCTGAGTCAAACCCTCATGAGTCGACTTTCTGATGAGTCGATATTTTTCATCATATTAAAATTCAACCAAAAACTAAGTCGATCTCACTGAAAATGAATGGAAGTGATCAAACTTGATGCTTGGGGGAAAGAATGCATAAGGGGAAGTAACCATTATAATGCCCAGCAACAGAACACTCCAAATAAGTGCTGTAGGTCTCGTTTTGTGATCTTTAGTCAAGTGATGCACAGATGAGTCAAACTACCGATTAGCTGATATTATTTTTCCTTCCGCACCTGCATCGACTGATCCATATTCCACTGTGGTTTTTCATCTTCTACATATGAATGCTCTGAATGCTCAAAATGATTTGATATTCTAGCAAACACTACATAATATAGCATCTAATTATAGTGAACAATTGTCAACAAAATTCACGCATACTTTCATATTCATACTGAAAGGCAGCATGAAAGAGCAGTCATCAAACCTAGCCATGGCTTTGAGGATGGTATCAGTTCATGAATTTCATTAAACAAATACATACTGCAAAATCAAACAATCAACCAGATGAAACCACCAATTAAACAACCACCCCACCCACCAAACCATACAACGAACCAACCAAACAACCACCCCACCCTCCTGCCCAACCAACCAACAAACCAACAAACTACTCAATCAACCAACTAACCAACCAACCAACCATCCGGTCAATTAAACAACCATCCCACCCACCCAACCATTCAACCAGCCAAACAACCAAACAACCAACCCAACTGAACAATCAATCAATAAATCAACCAACTATTACATTCTATATACATCTTTCAACCTCCTGGTGGAGGTTATTTTGACCAACCAACCAACCAGCACCTAATTAAAAATCCCACCAGTCAAACAACCACCAAATTTACCAGCCACCCACCTTACACAAGAAACAAGCTGAACAATCTGCAACTTAATGACAATTCTTTGTACACAGAAAATTCCCATTGCAACGCTTTATGAGGCAGAAATTGCAGATAGATATAAAAGATAAGAATCTAGAATTTTAACCAGCATGTTTCAAGCACATATCACTCGTGCCTATGTCTTATGCCTATTGTTACAAAAAAAAAAATGTTGCAGAACACACACTCCATTCAGATAAATACCATACCTGTACAAATAAAATGCCAAACAAGGTGCTGAGGGCAAAACCCATTTTCAACACTTCTTCAAATTTGCGAGTTTTGTCTACAATGACACCAGCGATGACGGCACCGACAGCTCCCATACCTATCATCAAAGCACCGCACAAACCTGCATAAGTCTGTGCAGAGAACAGAAAACATTGATGCTCCAACCCGAATATGCAACAAATATTTATCTCTGCATTCACTGCTCTTTACAATTTACAGATCAGATTTTCCAAATCATGCCATAATTTAGATTTAATTAAGACCATGTGAAATACACAAGATATGATCTAGGATCTTAATAAACTTTTATGAACAGAAAGTCAAAAGTGAAGCATAGAAGAGGATAATCATTAACAATCAATCAATATAACATGAATTATACTGTCAATGGAAAATGGTTTCAAATCTAAAAGGTGTATGTGATACAAAATACAATAACCATAGCTCTGTTTCGTGCATTATTGTAATTTTTTTTTTTCTTTTAAGCTAAAACAACAATGTTGAAATAGAACTGCCTACAACCACTATAAAACAATCTATTAAAACTCTGATGCTTTTGAATGACAATATTAATTTTAAGTCACAGAACAGAACTATTATTTTCAACTCTGAAGACTAGTTGCACTATTTGTAAATTGTCCTAAGAACAGTTACCTCTAACTAAAAATGAAAACCAGATCTCATAAATTAAATAAATGAAAGGAAAAAAGAACATTAAAACTACAGAAAGTTTATTTTATGGTATTTATTTCAGTTTTCAATCTCCTGCAGGTGGTTATCTGACAAAATTTATTTTATTTGATTACTAGCCTTTTTTTTTTCCAACCTGTGTTTTACCTATAATCTTTTAAGGAACTTACATTGTCATAGTCTTGTGGACAGAGAATCTGCTCCAGGAAAGTGGTGTAAGCAGTGAACATGGCTAGCCCTGCTCCCATCGCAAAAGCCAGCAGCCAATAGGCAACATTCTTCCTCAGCTGAAAACAGACAATATTCCCCAAGTCTGAAGCTATGAATGTCTGAGATGCATTCTCCATCTCAACAGAATTGTCTCTCTTTCTATGGATTCTCCATCTTATCTCTCTTCCATACAATAGCGCATTAAAATTCTCATTGCAGACCATCTCATTTTCAATCAGATCATTGCTTAAAAATTTAATGTAGATCAAAAATTTTCACACATTCCAACTTTAATGTATTCCTTTCACACTTATTAAAACTTTGTGTATGTACAAGGTTTCCTTGGCTTGAGTATTTTTCTTTTTACAAGCCTTTCAATCCTTACAAAGTAGGATTATCTCATCATTAAGTAGCTGCCTTATTTTGGTGAGAATTTTTGCGGGTTAAAATCTGCAATTTGGACAGTGCCACACAGCCTATTCGGCCTAGGGTCCTTTTAATGTGCATATCATGCACATGTGGCCTACTCTTCCACTGATTTTGAATTGCCCACTGTTCTTGAACATGTGTAACATATACATGGGACCTCCGAAATATTTTCACCCTTATCTGAAAAGGCTAAACACCGAGCTTACTACACAGAGGAAGCTATGGGACTGTTGAGTCACTGAAAAAATGCAGGTTTAATCTTCATGTCCTTCTTTCCCCTGATGCAGGACCCTTGAGTCAATCCCAGCCTGTTTTTTCCATAAGCAGATGTCAAATCACAGAGCCACTGCTCAGTGGAGATAGCTGTCTCTGAAGGACTAAAGAAAACAAGTCAAGACACTGATATATCATCAGCAAATTGACAAACATAACTCATTCATTCCATAGCTTTGTCACCTTCTTAATTCCCAGGAAAAATGGCTCTGATTGAGCAGCTGCACTAGGACTTGGTGGAGATGGAGGTATAGAGCTGCAGATACCACAAGAGGATAGCAGCACGCCAAACAGGCTGACACCACTACAGAGCCACAGCTTGGAACATAAAAACATAGACAATTTCACAGAAATGACGAGATGCTCCCAGTTAGTCTCAAATCCAATTCTAAGGACCAATATATCTTCAGAAACATGCAGTGAATTGAGATTTTTTTTTTTCTTTTAGCTTACTGAATTTACTACTTGCCTGTGCTAGACACATGACTTATTGAATAAACTTTATACAGGGGGAAAAAACTCAATTGTCTGCATTTGTTTGAAGTGCGCTCCTTGAAAAACTCTGAAAGTCACAATGCAGGAAACATGTTTTCTACTTATCATAATTTTCTCACTTTTTTTTTTCTGAGATGAAAGTTTTATATTATGAAAAGAAAAAAAAATCATTTTATCCTTCTTTATAAATGTTTGTTTAACAGTTTTTGTGTCTGGCAAAAATACATCTGAAACAGGTAGCTGCAGACGGCTGAGAGATATATATATAGGAATGTAACCATAAGGCAAATATGTGAGTTCGGTGAAAAAAAAAATACTATCATGTATTATTATCACTACCACAGTTTCATGATCCATTTCAATTTTCATAACATAAATTATCAGGATGGTTTGCTCAAAATGTTTGTAAAAACAGAAATGCATTGATCTTGCATTTGCTAATACAATTATTATTGTTAGAATGACCATTAAGTTACTAAATTACAATGTTTATTCTACACTGTCTAATAAACACACTAAGTTTCCTAAATAATTCTTGTCCTGAAGATGAAATATGAATCAACCTTGTCCTCTGGACTAATAAGCTTGTGTCATTGAATTTACTATCACATCTCTCACTCCCAAAAGCAGTTATAAATTGTTTAATATTTATGTAAAAATTCTCCTTTAAAAAAACTCAATAAAATTCACACTTTGGCATTCTGACTTACCATGATAGAGATGTCACTTCCAGTTTTAATTATCGCAGGTGACAGCACATTAGCCAATAAAATCCCCAAAGGATTGGCTGGAAAAAAAGAAGAAAAACAAATTGTGGGAAACTCGTCACATTTCAGTTAAGACTTCTGATCAAGTGATGATTTTATATCATCTTGACAAGAACTATTGTGAAATGCAATATGGTAAGATTCATCAAAAGAGTTGCAACTATAACAGTTCCATGTTCATAACAGTGATATATTGAATTCCTGTATTAAACAGCCTTTCAAGTGTCAACTAAATGGCACAGGATGTAAGTTGGTGTATGGGGATAGGAATTTACTTCCTGAATAAACAGAAGCACAAAGATACTAAAAAATAAGAGCAGCTGATTTAACCATTGCCCGAGCTGAGAAAATTTAGATAACAAATTTTCCATTCTTCTGTTTGAAAATCTGACTACTGGATTAATCCATGGGCTATTTTTATTACCTAACCTTCATACTTTGGGCCTTCATGCCTTGGTCCTTACAATAAATATGCATATGGTGGTATGTTATACATGCCCTAAAATATCTGTTTTATTGCTCTAAGGCTCAAATTATGGATACATACTAAAATTAACACATGGTCAGCTCCAATGGATCATCACCAGATTACTACTTGTATTTAACTGCGAAGTGATGTTGGCCCCAGTGACGTAGTTATAGCTATATAGCGATTTGATAGCACAATGAAGCTATATGGTATGGACATTTTTCTTTTCTAAAGTATCTCCATTCTCACCCACCATTCTCAAAGATTTTGTTCACATTTATCACATAAGCTATGAAGAGAAAACAACATCAGTTCAGAGCTCATGCTCTGTTAGTCTAAATAGCAAAACAAACTCATAACTTTGCTACTATCGTATGTACATGTATATAATAACAGAAAGTATTCATATAGCACTTATCCCAGTAATTACAGGCTCTCAGCGCTTTGCAATCAATTATTACCCCAACAGACCCAAAGAAGGCACTCATAAACGTTCTCAGCTTCCTGGGAAGCCTACAAGACTGCTGCCTGTTAGGCACTCAAATCCTTATCAAGCTAACAATATCAATCACTGTCTATAGTCAGATATCCATTCAAACCTGGGTGGAGTCAGGAACTGTGTGTAAATTGCCTTTCCCAAGGACAAAATGTTGGGACCTGTCAAGATTCGAACCCGGAACTTCAGATCCGTGGTTCAACGGCCTAACCACTAGCCCACGACAACACTTATATGATTATATCATCTTTTCTAGCATAACCCAATAATATGACTGTCTATCATCAGATAAATACATACACATGCTTGCAACAGTGGTAGCAAGAGCTCGTTGTTCATCTCCAAACCATAAAGCAGCTAATTTGGCTGGTGTAAACATGATGAAAGTTTGGCCACATGCTGCTATTGTTTGGCCCGTAATAAGAACAGGATAGCGTGTGCTCTCTGACATGAAATCATAGACTGTCAGATTACGTAAGGCAGATCCTATAAAATTTAGCCAGGCAGCGGCAATGATCTGAAATAAGAAAACAATACCAATAAGGCAATAAGGCATCCATTTATTTGCAAGGTTTTTGTTTTTCCATTTTCAGTTACAAATAACAGCTACAATATCATCAACTCCTTGGGGGGGGG
>JBCAUA010000001.1:7064805-7080533 GCA_038406235.1 Peronia verruculata | reverse complement strand
ACACCAACTTTTTTCCATAACCTACGTCTTTCTCTATCCTGGTGCCATGTCAGTCCCATGGCTTCTTTCATGGCGAGAGCAAATTTCGCTTCTATGACAACCTTTTCTGTCGTCCCACTTTTTTGCAAAATATTTCCTCTAACGTTCTTGCTCTTAAGGTCAGATGCATGTTGCATTTCTATGTCATATTTGCCTCTACCGGCAACCGACTGCCTAACCTTACTGATAATGTTTGATCTGCGTTTTCTTGTTGGTGAACCTGGCTAAATCTGATGGTATTCTGTGTACAGCTATTCTCTGAAAACGTAACGGCTGACCTCTTGTTTTATACCTTAATTGTCTTTTGTCTTGGAAATGTAATTTAGAGCGTATTAAAAGTGTGGCTGCTGCTTCCTCTAGCTCTGTGAGTGGCTGTGTGGTTGGTCTGTCTAACGGAATCTCTACTACTGTTCCACGTTTAAGAATGGGTGAAGTTGTGCTGTCTTTGCATTCTTTCTTTTTTGTCTTGGGTGTGGATGTTAATGTTTCTGGTGTCGCAAAAATAGAGGTCTCGTGTGTGGCTGTAAGTCTGTTGTCTATCGACTGGGTGAAAGAATGAGCGCCATCGCCTGCATCATCTTCGCTTAAACCGGCGACACTGATGTTGCTGATATCTCCACAGTCTGCTGTCACAGTGACTGAAGATGTAGATTGTGCATGTGTGATTGTTTCTGTTGGTGTCATAGCACTGTGTGTTCCTGTCACAGCTGCCGTTGCTACTGCTCTCATAGGAATACATCCTTTGTTTTGCAACAAATAGTGGGCACACACAGTGCATTCTAATACGTTCGTTATAAGAAGCCCAAATAGGAGCACTAACCTCCACACATTTTTGTGCAGCTTGTAAAGCTGTAGGGCGGACTTTTTTTCTCAGGAACATTTTCTGCACATGTTAGTGGAATGTTTATCAGTCTGATCAGTTTCAATATTTATTCTGTAATATTGCAGTAAATCTGCCTTGAAGTTGGTACACCAAAATCGGCTCTGTTTAGCGACTTTCGCTTTCATGCTCCTCTCCCCACATGTGCGACAAACTTTCCTAAGGTATTCTAAATGCAGCTCATCAGTATGCTCCATCGTTAAAATATGTCTTTTTTCCTTTATTTGAATAGAACAGATCTCAAAGAGCAGGGCACAAAATATCCATTGAAAAAAAGTATTTGGCGAAATCGTCGGCTGAGAAAATTGTGAACGACGCAAGTCAGAAAATGTAATATTGTTTCTCTGAACAAACATCAAATGCAATAAAATATGGCACGTGAACACTGTACACTAATCCGTGACATAAAATTGAAAATAAAATAGAATTCTTAGTTCCAGTTATTTAATACAAATTTTTAAAATCTAAAATTTGAATCACTCAGAAGCTTTGAGAACATGAATTGTAAAAGGTAAGAGAACGGCTACAAACCAGAGACAGGCAAAATTCAGAATGCGGTTTGTAGAGGAAAACCAGAGCTTTTCTTTGATAGGAAACATTTCAGGATTTATGGTAAAGATAAACTTGCTACAAGACTGTAAATTTAGGTAAAATTGTACAGACATTTGGGCCACCAGCGCAAACAAGTCATGGTCAGCGAGAGCGGCCTGTCAAGCCTTGATTTATGACCTTCCACCACGGTGATGGTGTCAGTCAGGTGTGAACTAAGTGCGCCGCTAGGAGAATGGAACAGAACAGCTGTGTGATGCAATTCCTCTATCCCCTACCCCGTCTCTGTCTTCGACACCTGCTGGAGGTCTCAGGCCTGATGATGAGAGAATGGCTTGACGGTACTAAGTGTGTTTGATTACGTATAGGTCCTTAGCCTTCACTGAATTCAAGCTCATTGTTTTTGGTTCAGCTGTGTTCCCACAAATGTTGACTTTGGATTATCGCTACTCCATTAACAAAGAGTAAAAGAGAAAACAAAAACGGGGAGTAATTTTCCTTTCAGTTCAACCATGTTTTCGGTTTAGCTGTTTTCGGTTTAAGCGTGCTTCACTGTATTAGGAACAACAGATGAAAGGAGAAAAAACAACAACAGAGAAACAGGAAATAAGATGGACTGACAGCATCCAGGATAAAGAAAATGTTTATGGAGACGCAGGCATTTGGTCACAACCGCAATGACATGAGAGGACTGATACTGGTGCACAAACTGGTCAGGAGGCTCCCTGGTAACTCCAGATGAAGATAAAGGTTAAAAAAGAAGAGGAAAAAGTATTTCTATATTTTCGGATAACTTTTAAATTGTTTGAAAAATAAAGAGTGGGCTCAAACTGCAATAAGTTGCTCTTTCATCGGATAATAACGGTTAATTATTTGACACATGATGTTAGTACAGGACTACACACATCTATAGGACAGTATCTCTGCTTGTGACCTCCGCTATCTCAGATCTCTCAGCAGCTGTTGCACATAGTCCAGGAATGTTCCGCTGTCTAACTGGTCCTCTGGGAGTTTACTTCTGAGGGAAGCCTGTGGACGCATCATAAACACCTATAACAAATATATACACAGAAATATGATTACTGATCTTGTAGAATTTACTTCAGACAGAAGCTTGCAAACACATTTTATGAAATAAATGCTCAATTAGTGCTTCCCTGATGGTTCACCTCTCACAGAAAACCATGACATTTAACTCTTTCGCTACCATCCAATGCACCATGAGTTGGTCCGTCCAACAATTCACTACCAACCAATGCATCACTTTGACACCCACACTTTACAAAACATTACATACTGCAAATAAACACACACGAGTTTTTAGACCATTATGTTACCTCTCATTTGAAATACAACATGTTCTCCTAGCTGTATTCTCCTATTTGTTACATGTATATGTTTTTTGACATAACCACATAAAATTGGTTGTGGTGAAATTATGAAATTTTTGACATAACCACATAAAGTTGGTTGCGGTGAAATTATGTGGCTTGAAAATAGCCTGGTAGTGAAAGAGTTAATCATCATTTTAAAATAAAAGCACATAATTCCTGATCCATGAAAACAAATCTCTGCTATAATCAGACAATACCAATTTTTCCATTATTCCTTTAATTTATTGTATGTCAGCTGCAACCAGCATTAGTTACAGCAGGAACATAGTGTTAACCCTGGCGGTCCTGTTATACCAGGGTCAAAATTTATATGGAATGACTAACACATATTTGATTACCTGTCTTATAACTCTGATAATGGGAATTTCTGATAATTCGAATAAAAATGAAACAACTGACTTTTTTCCCTCTTTGTGCCCATTAACCCATTCAGTACCGCAACGGCGCTAATGCCCACTACCGATTCAGTACCACAATGGCCGCTAACGCCCGCTATGTACCGCCTTTACTTTCGGTTTCTTAACAAACGGATATCCGGCCCTAAGTACGAGATCTCGCGGGAAGTGTATGAGGAGCAGCGATGCCGATCGATAATCAAGCATTTTCGCAGTGTAAGTAAAGGTAGACACAGTCAAACACGTGCATGTACCATACTATTACTATTATGATGCTTTGAGTGTAGACAGCCCGAGGCGTTGCGCCTAGTGCCTGTGTTACAATCACTGTGTGGTGGTATAGCTCTCGTCAGTATTTACATTGTGCTCTTTCGGCTGCAGTTGACTAGCTTTATTTTATAGACCAGATCTATATGATGGCTTCCTCTAACTGTAGCTCTCGTCAGTATTTACATCGTGCTCTTTCACCTGCGGTTGACTAGCTTTATTTATAGACTAGATCTATGTGATGGCTTCCTCTAACCCGCTGAAGAGAAAAAAGACGGCTCTTTCCATTGAGTCAAAAATGAAAATGCTGTAGGAAATAGACAGAAGTGCGATGTCCAAGAAGGCCATAGCTGTAAAGTATGGCATTCCCCCAAATACACTCGATGACATTAAAACATTGGGAACGTGTGGAGAAAACGGC
Source organism: Peronia verruculata (assembly GCA_038406235.1). Classification (NCBI taxonomy): domain Eukaryota; kingdom Metazoa; phylum Mollusca; class Gastropoda; order Systellommatophora; family Onchidiidae; genus Peronia; species Peronia verruculata. The sequence goes on along the minus strand of JBCAUA010000001.1, from coordinate 7,076,588 downwards.
AGCCTTCTCAACTTTTTTGGTAAAAAAAACTGGAAGACGAACTCTCATAAATCGAACCCATAAGGCTGGTCCCGGCAAATTCGATTTAAGCGGACTCGACTGTACTGTAATTGCTGCGAGTGGAAATGGAAAAATAATAACATAATATGTCATTCTATCATATGTAGGCCTACAATTCGGATCTAGCACCCTCACGAACTGACTTTTCAATTATTATTGCTTTTTTAGAATTACGTCAAACAAAGAAACTTTTTAGGGGGTTTATGTAAGAAGATGTTAATGCCACAATTCTATGTGCCAAATTTCACTTGGATATATTTGGCTGTTTTGGAGTCCATACGCCTTTTATGGGTTTGTTTAGATTATCTCAATATAAACTTATTATGAGAGACAGAGAAGCCAAACAGAGTGATGACAGATTATATGTGTCAAGAGGGTAATGATATTGTAACATATAACAAATTATGTTAAAAGACTTGTCGGTATTTATTACCTATTACGAAGGACAGAGAAACGAAACAGAATGTTGTGTCACATCATTGTGATGTATGATGTAAGCAAGAGAGAAGTGAAAAACTTCATACATAATCATTCAATCACCAGTGATCAAATGTAAAGGTAGTAGAACAGTCAGTGACATAACAAATTCATGTCATCAACATTTTGTTGCTCAAGGATGGAGGTAAAAGTCTATCATGAATACGTAATCAGTCATTTCTGTATGTTGATTCTATTTGAATCTCATTTTAATTTGGGAGATTTCTTTTCCACGGACTTAGACAAAATACTTTATTACTTCAGTGGAACACTGGTGGATGAGGTGACATCGACTCATCTGTAAACCTGGCTGAGTTGATTTTTTTTTTTTTTTTTATCTCCAGTCTCTGTTCATATCATAAAAAGGAAAGACAAAGGAAGAATTGTTGTGATATCATTGATATGACCGCTATAAGTCTAAGTCCTTGTCAATGAGGATTTCTTAAATTTTTTTTCTCTTAAGTCTTGAACCAGTCATGACATCAGATTTATCATGAATTTTTTAGGTTTTGCAATTTTTTGTTGTTTTCTTTTTCATCTGCCAGAAACGCCCAAAAAATCTAGGTCTGCTCGTGGATATGGATCCCAGCGAACACCATCAAAGCGACTAGATTTCTCTTCGACTTCCTCTCCATCCAAAGTGTCACCCAGTAAGAGACAGGCAACTATTACGAGCTTTTTTGAAACAAGTCCTGTGAAAAGATCACGGAGAGATGACGAAGAGTCTGTATCGAGTCTTCCATCCTCAGCAGAGAGTAATGTCACAAACACTCAGACTAGTAACAAAAGTGACCTTTTCGCCTCAGACGAGGATGATTTTTTCCAAGAGAAAGCGGAGGAGGATGATGGATCTGCCGTTGCTCTTTCCCAAGAAGATATGGCTGCTATGGAAGAAATTGACTGGGATGAAATGATGTAGCCAGGACAGAGTTATTTTTAATGATCTTGCATCCATATCTAGTCATGAAATCAAGGACTTCATTTCAAATTTTCAGACTATGAAATATATTTCTCCAAAAGAGTAAAATAATTAAATTTAAAATTTTGTCACTTCCTCACCATGAATAAACAAATTTAATAAACTTGATTTGCTGAATGTAAAACGTTGAAAGAAATAGCTCTACCAGTATGACATTCATGTATGTTTAATTTATGGCATGTCTTTATATTTTGCTGCAGAAAAGAATGCAGCGCTGACGACTCAAGAGAAGTGTAAAATCATAATGGATGTATAGATGTTGAATCATAATGGATGTACAGATGTTAAATCATAATGGATGAACAGAGAGTAAAAGAAAAAAAAACTTACAGTAAGAGGCTAATACATGTGCATTAACAATTTGTCAAGCAAGAGATGGAAGTTGCATAGAGATCCCATTGAAATGTCTTCTTTGCCCCAGAGAGAGATCAGGAACTAAATGAGACAATGGTAAACTGTTTTCACCAGTCATATTGAGTGACAGAGAAGTTCACATTTCCCTCTAAAAGAAGGATATGAACATGTCTCCTGCCCAGGGCAAATGAGTCAGAAGTCAATCTGGGAGATTTCAAGTTACAGACGTTTTTAACTGTTTTCTGACTGAAATACCAAAATTTTATATTCGTTTTCCTTAAAACAAAAATCCAGCCTTTTCTAACCTGAAAAGAAAACTTTAGTTGGAAAATAGTTATCAGGCGATTGCCTGGAGTGACTCTGACTCATTTGCTCTGGGCGCAAGACATACATCGTATATGCTTATTCATATTCATTTATATGAATCTTCTGTCATAAGACATGTAATGTCTCTTGCCAAAATTATTAAAAGTGGAAATGTTCGAGAATGATGCATTATCCAGATTTTTAACATCTGTTAAATTTTTACTTTCGTCTCGAAGTCTTAGTGTTTAGTTTTATTGATTTTTTCCCATGAATCAGTAAAATTAAGCGAGTCATTATTTCTTTATTATCGTAGTTACGTGTGGATATGATAAAATAAGACCTTATGCCTATTCATTGATGCTCACATATGTGGCTAGGATACTTGCATTTTTGTGTATTTTATTACGCACACACTGTACAAATGGCAAGTACTGCTTAAGCTTGACAGATGTTCACTAAGAAAGGTGAAAATTGTGACAAAATCAATTAAATACAGATTTGTATGATTTTCAGGGTTCTGATAGAAACTTTCACATAAGTTACCAACACTATTGAACTATTTCTCAGCATAATCATCATGTACATCGATATATTTACCCTATGTGCACTGTAAATTACATTTATTAAATTTATGTCACACCAGCGCCAGATCTATGCATTTTTTTAAGATTTATGTTGTTACACACATGTACCTATACAAATTCTTATTTTACTCACACATGCACTAAAGTTGATGTTTAGAAAAGTGCATTTTCATACAAGTACATGTAGAATGATAAAGCACCATACAGATATATATCCAAAGTAATGAAAAGATTGGTAATTGGTTGCTTTTTTTTTTTTTTTTTTCAAATTCCTATCATTTAGTTGAATCCTTTTGATAGAAATTTGATTGTAACTGTTTGTGTAAGAATGAAAATCATACATTATTACCATGAATGTTGTTTTCTCTTGCACTCAAACCACTCTTCATGAAGTCAGACAACTCTTTTGATGGTGGTATTGTCAAATCTTTGGCCATGTCCTCTGTTTTCTGGGCAGTTTTTAATGTTTCACCATGTTATACTCATTAGAACTGAACATCAACTGTTCACCGGCAAAGCTGCTCTAAGAGCAGTATGCAGGGATGTCAAATTTCCTACTTTAGTAGCATTTCCTACTTTTTGGCTGTCAGTAATTGCTCTGTTGGCACCAAATCCGGTATAATTTACCATTAACATACTTCAGTTGTATGTGTTGGGAAACAGTATGCTAGGATTTTTTCACACTTTTTCATGTAGACAGATTGACATCCCTGGGTATGTTTCCATCAACTGCACGGCTAGTTCTCCTGATAAATGTAAAGTGTAACATCAGGATATTACGTTCTGATAAGAGGACATGACTGCAAAGATCACCTTTGTGTTCAAAAACAGTGCCTTATTCACAAGTCTAAGCCAGCTGATGTCTGATTTGCCACAAATATGTCTGGTCTCAACATTTTTTCCTTGGGAAAGAATATTTTTTAAATTACCTGACTTGACCCAGGTTCAAATGGGTACCTGACTATAAGCGGAAAATGCTATTGTTAGACTGATAAGGATTTGAGTGCCTAATAGGTAGCCGCCTTGTGTGTTTCCCAGAAGCCGAAAACTTTATGAGCGTTGCCTGTGGGTCTATCTGGGTAGTAGTACATTGTAAAGCACCTGGAACTTTATACTTGAGCGGGAATTGGCACTATATAAATGAAGGGTTTCAGGGCAAAACGCAACAAACACCATTTTTGAAAATTCTGAGTTATACCCCTCAATGCTTGGAATGGTGATAGTGTTGTATGGTAATTTTACTTTCATTTTCACCAAATGCCACTTATCCTTCCCTAAAGTCTTCAGAAACTTCTAGTTCTCAGTGATAAATTACTAACTACTGGAGAACAAATTGTCACCTTTCTCAAAATGCCGATGTTGGATGTCTCATTTTGCTCTGAAACCCTTCAAATGCTTTTATTGCTATTATTATTGAATGCTGATGTTGGAACATCTGTTGAATGATCATGGGTCAAACACATTCAAATAGACTTATTTGCTTTATACATGTATATTATTTTTATATTATGTTGTATCAGAATGTCAGCAAACTCTCTCTGTCAAAACTGTCATTAGCCCTTCCTGTATGCCCATAAGGTATTGCAGATTTTACACCAATGTTGCTAAAATTGCAAAATAAAACACCTTGAGAAGGTATGTTGCTGTTATTTCAGTACTGCTGCCATATATTCCAGCTACAGGTGATCTGTCTTTCTTTTTTTTTTGTATTTGCCTTTTCACGTATATGTTAATTTTGATATATATGTCATGCATGGATTGCCTTTTTTCACATCAATCTATGAGAACAATATGTCTTGCGCCCAAAGCAAATGAGTCTGAAGTTGCACTGGGTGAGTTTAGAAGTCACAGCCTTTTTTTTTTTACCATTTTTAAAAAAAAAATTTTCCAGTTTTGATACCAAAATATTTCTTTTTTTCGGATTAAAGAAGGTGAACTTGTCATTTTGTGAAAACAAAACAAAATTGTCGGAAAATAGTTTAAAATGACCAAAAATGGCCATATAACTTTATTGCCCACCACAAGTTTCAACTCATTTGCCCTGGTCGCAAGACATATATAGATTTATTACATGAATAAAGATGAATACATTAGGACATACAGTGGTCTCCGCCTAAGAAAATGGCCATCGGGAGACAAAAAAAGCGAGTTTTTAGGCGGACGGGTTCTTAGGCGAATTGAAAAGTTACCAACCCGTTGGACCACAGATTGTCTTCATTACTATGAGTAGTTGATGGTTACCGTTAGTTAAAGATTTATCCATGCGAATAAGCACAGCCTTCTTCCCTGTGTGTATGTTATAATTAGATCTAGCAATTCCTGATCTTTTTTAGCGTATAGTTACATCAATTCCGTGTGAGTTTTCACATAATGGTATCATTGTTGAAAACATGATATTACTATGCTACCCCGCGGAGATATTACTGTGCTACCCCGCGGATATCGCAGAGTGACTCAAGTGTTTACAGACTGACTTAAGTACCAAAACAGTACTGACCAGTCAGGAGGCTAAACTCACACCTCCTTATCCACAAAGCCAATCAAAAGTGCTGTCCCATGTGTTGTCAGACAAAGAAATGGTTACAGTTTATACAACAATGTGGCCTGATTGTGCAGTCATACATCAACCATCACTTCCACTCCTTTGTCTACAAATTCCCTCCACCCCAGCCCCATTTTACTGCACATCTAGCATTGTGCGTTTCTCTCAAGTGGACAATATGATGTGGAATTATACCATAAGATTTCTGGTATCTTGGTCCGACACCGGACTCTTAGACGGATTTTTTATTTGGGAGTGCCCATAGCGGGTTCTTAGAAGGGTAGATTATAGAGGAAAAATTCCGTTTCACAGCAGAGGTGGGTTCTTAAGTGGACCAGGCTCTTAGGCAGAGACCACTTTATTACTATGTCATATAAACACATGGAGGAGGAAAATACACCTTAACTTATCAATGGAAATTGTTTCTGCATTATGATTTTTTTCTTTACTACGTTTTTATTTTTTTTTCTCAATGTTTTCATCTGCTCTTTATTGTGTTTGTGTTGTTAGCTTTCCACCCATCTCAATCATCCAGATTTTTTATGCTGGTTCATTTTTTTGTTCGAGTTTCTTATTTTTCTCTTTGGTTTATACTACGCTTTTCAACTTCCAGCAGGAAGTTATCTCATTTTTTCCTCTTTTGGACAAATGTTTGTCTCAGTCAGAATCTTATACATCTGTCAAAATAAATGTCAGTAAAATGTCAGTGGGGAGGAGGGGTGGGGGGGGTGGAGTCTGTTAGAGAGAAAGAGAGTAAAATGAGAAAAGAAAGAGAGAAACGTATAAAGAGACGGTAGAGGGGATAGACATTTACATATGGCATCATAATTGTCTCATTGTGAAGTGATGTCCTCAGTCGCAAGACACAAATGATGCCAAATGACAATTAGATCTCGTCTGAACATTGACCGTAACTGCTTGAATGGAACAAAGGGAAAATGAAGTAACTCAAACTGTAACACAAGTAGTCAGTCTCATTGCTGCTATGTATTGAATTTAAGACTTTTTACCACTGAATCACTGCAAGGCACAAATAGAATAGAGGGGATGATAGAAAGGGGTACATGTATACCTGTGGTAAGCAAAAGAGAACTGACAACATCCAGAATGGACGAAGAAAACATTTGCGGAGATTCCAGTCCTAACCCACAGAAACTAGTGCACATCTCATCAGGAGATGCTCTGAAAAATAACAAGTTTAAGAAGAAGGTTAGAAACACCGATTGTATACCAAAGTAATAAGTAGACCAAACATCTCAAAACTACTCTCCTTGACATCAGAGGGCATGAAAGAGACCGCTGTGTACATATAGTCCAGCATTGTATTAAATTGAATGATTATTTGTTTGCTTGTGTTGGGGTTTAGCGACACATCAGCACGATTACGGCTATATTGTGTCAAACACGGTAAGATACGTTTACATGTCAAAAAGAAGAGAGGAAAGAAAGCGGGACACAAGACAGGAGCAAGGAGAGACAGAAGAGATGTCTCCCCTGGAATGCCGAGGATGGCACTCCATGGGAGACACCCCACGGTGTGAGCTGCAGGTGGGACCAGATAACTTACTTATAGACCCCGAGCCCTCGCGGGGGCAAATTGCGTGGAGTTCCACGAAAAGCGTTTTTCACTTTTAATTCTGAGTGAAGTGGAACCACTCTGTAGCCCACAGGACCAAAATGAATTGAAACCCAATCCTATGCCAACATGCACAAAGTTTTTTTGCCTGACTTTCCCACTGAACATCCTTATTTTACTGTCAGGGATGTCAAATGTCCTATTTTATTAGGAAAACAAAAAAAAAAAAAAAAGCTGTCACTACTGTCAGTAACTTCTCCGTTGGCCCCAAAAATCCGCTTTTTTAGTTTTGTTTTGTTCTTTTACCATTAACATACTTCAGTTTTACGTGTTACTCAAGAATATGGCAAGAATTTTTAGACGAATTGAGATCCCTGAACTGTTAAAAAAAAAAAAAGTCATTTTCATTTTGTAGACACGACTCTGGTGGTTTCTTGAACAGAGTGACAGTTTGAAATGTAATTAAAATCGAAATCTTAGTTAATTCACGTTCGGAAAGAAAAGTTAAACACACAACATACACACGCACGCATGCACGCACACACACGTGTACACACACACACAGAGGGGAAGATTTTAATTCACACCATAAGTTTTTATTGAATGTATAAGAATCAAATATGAAGATTGCATAAGGGTTAATATGCTCGATTCCTGTGCCTGCGGATGCCTACGGACAAAAAACTCGCGAAGGTGTCAAATCATCATTTCTACTTAGTACTTTACAGCCGAAGTGACTCAATGGCTTTGCCACACTTCAGTGGCGCATAGTTTTTTAACGCAAGACACACGGGTAAGTGTGTCCGCCAGCGAATTTTTTTTTTTTTTTTGGTAAACACAGACAACATGTGTGTCGATGTAAGTTTGAAAATAGCTTAGGGGGGCATTACTGGCACCTCCCAGACACCGGTGGTACCAACAAAAATCGCACTGAGTCCAACATCTCTTTCTTTCTTTCTTTCAATTTGCGATGCTCTGGTGCCTTTGCTACCACGGACTTCGACTGTCGTGCGTACAGAAAAACAGAAGAGTGTGATTGTCACACTCTAGTTGCGCGTAGATGCAGACACTTCTTTGTTTCATCAGTGGAAAATGCACTCCCTGTTCATAATAAGGATGTTTTTGTTTTCATGTGTGTATCCCACGAAACAGTACTGAACAGGCTACAGATTTTGTTATAAGTCAGTCAGCAGTTTGGGGCATTATTATTTATATGATGACAATGAAACTCTCCATGACACGTTCGTGTTTTGTTTACTGGATGTAGGCTACGGTACATAAAATCGGTCATGTCTGGTTTTTTTTTTCAGGTCCCTACTCTTCCACTATTACCACAAATTATAAGATCAGTTTCTATCACTTCTTTTTGAGTGCCATTTTTACATACAAACTTGTACGGTAGGTCAGGGACTTCAATGTATGTTCGGTCCCCACAGAAAACGGTGGCGGTATAGTAGAAAGAGGAAGAGCAGAGAAAGGGAGAGTAAATGAATGGTAATTTAATAAAGTAAAAAAAAAAAAGTTCCAGAATTGTGCGTTTAATTCGCAATAAAGAAGCCAAGACACCTTTGAGTTGAAGTGTAACGAAAATAGGCAATTCTATGACAAACATCAAACAACATGCAAGACAGTCTCTGAGAGACCCAAAAAGTCGTGAAATATGTACTAAGATGCAGTGATTTAACCAATGAAACAAGTAGTCGGACGGGTGACCACTCCCTCAACTCAATTTTTGTTTTTTTTTTTTTTTTTAGTTACTGAACTGAAAATCTCTAAAAAAAAAAAAAAAAAAGTGAAAGCAAAGAAGGAAACAGGTTCTGCTTACAGACAGTGCGAATCTTACACAAAATTGCATTAAACATTATTCCGGTACATCATATGTACCTATACTTCTTCAACAGTACCGTTTTTGTCAGTGGAGAAACTGACAATTTTGTTTGACATTTCACCGTGTTTTCATTTAACGGTGAAACATTCTTTTCAATTGCCATAGTTTGCCTCCCTTGAATAACATGCATATTTTGTCTAACAGTACAATATATAATTTTTTAACTTATGCGATATCAAGGAATAGTGCATTACATAGAAAATTATCGGTATGAAATGACTCGTGCGACAGGAAAGGGAAACGGAAGTGCGGAACATGGTGAGGAAAAACCGTGCCGAATAACACTTAAAAATTGTCCATATAAAAAAGTAACGCGGAATACAGATGGGGTCATCAACAAATATAATCAAAATTTTGCAAATTTGTTGTTATAATAAAGTGAAAATTTTAATGCAACATGTAATTTCATATTTTTCAAAAAGTTTAAAGTTATTAAAATCACTGGCTTGATCACCTAACGTAATTATGGTTTATTTATAGCCAACAAGCGTCAGCACAGATGTTATTGACGTCATTCGAAGACATCTGACCAATGAAATAAGATTGGCGTATGAATATCCAAATATTACTAATGGAACGGCCTAGTTGTTTGGCCTTGTGACGCTGGTGGTGTATTTTGACGTGGCGACTACGTATTCTACAAATTTATCCACTCCTATTGCAGCAAAGTTGGTGACGAAAAGTACGTAATTGGTAAGAACTCATTGACGAATCACAACAATCAAGCATGGTGATGGTCTTGGATTACATGTAAACGACTTAACTCTGATTGAAAAAGCGGAAAAGTTCAGAACTGGCCTAACCGAAACACGATGAACTTTACGAACGGGAGAGACGACTTCCAGAGGTTGGTCTCAATCACTCAGACGATGGCCTAAATTTGTGGCGGACATGAAAATTTTGTTTGTAGTCGGCAGCTGAGCATGTCAGTTAGGATTAGGCCTCCTCAGTGATGTAATTTTTTTGAAAACTGACTCTATTTAGACCACAGTATAGATCTAGTGTGTAGGCCTAAGTATTCTTCAGTGACGAAGTAGATAGATCTATCGATAGGACAACACAGCACAACAGGCCATGCGAACATAGAATAATCTAACGTTAGGTTTGGATTCGATGTTAGGTCTAGATTCTGGATCTAGATCTACATCTAGATCATTTATACAAGACATAGATCTAGATCTAGATCTAGCTCTAACTCTATGTATTAATAGTCAGTATCATTCAGTCCATTTCATGAAGTTTGACCGGGGATGGACTTAACTTAATAATAATACAAAGATGATTTGCACAGACACTATGCAACAGTTAAATGCAGTGATCTATGGTGATCCAGATCTAGATCTAGGCTAGGATAGATCTAGAATCTAGATCTGATCATGGTGGTTTAGAGGAAGTAAGTTCAGATAAGTCAGCAACAGTAGTATCTGGATGTCTTTTTGTTAGATGAGTAGAATTCTGTTGGGACTTCCAGAGTCAGAGGTCAGAATTATTAGATCTAGTTAGTCTAGATCTGGATCTAATAGCATGTTAAAAAAACAACAATAGGCCTACATACAGTGAAGGTAAGGACGGTGCAGATCTAGATTAGATCTTAAACATTTAGATCTAGAGTCTAGATCTATACTATGTGCTGCGAAATCTGCGCCACTATTTTTGGCTACTCACCCTAAATCTCGCGAAATCCCTTCCTGTTTTCAAATTAGATATTGATCACTCTCGCTAGATCAGAGGGGGATTCCCCTAGTTGCAGCAAAAATGGGGGCGCGGATTTCACAGCACATACGATACCTAAATCTTAGGCCTAGACTCTAGATCTAAAATTTTAATATTGCAGGAACGTGTTTTCCCTGGTTAGAAAAGATCTGAACTGAAATTTGATCAGCCTTTTTGAATTACAGTTTACCTTCACTCACTTCAATTTTGACAGTAGTGATGCCATACCTTCAATACTAATCTAGTGCTCCAGCTGGATCTGGACTCCTGATAATATTGCTTTATTCATACCCCTGAGAGCTCTCTAAGTAAATCACTGTTGGACAGTTTGTTAAGTAAACACAAGACACAAAAATGGACTTCACAAAGCCAGTATAACATGTTGCAGTCATATTGCAGATTATTGTCTTTCTTGTCGGCAGGGTCTATATTTATAGATCTAGGCCTAGATCTAGATCTAGTTTATACTTTTGAATTCAGCAGCAACTATTAAAGATGAATAAAATTAATACTTAGTTAAAGCAGTCTTTTTTAAGTTATAGAGAATGTGCTGTACAATGGAGTTTGTGATTTAAACCTGGATAACAATATTATGAATTTCTTCGATAGTTCTCAGTACACTATACTGTAGGCCTGGATCTAGATCCAGTCTAATACTAAATAAAAATATCAAACATTTTTTTGTGCCCTCTTTCAAGTTAGACTCCAAGCTCAGCTGGAGACAGATGTAATCTGTAGATCTAACGGAGAAGAAAGCTGGGGGCAAATTTGAAAGGCCATTAGGCCTATAGTCTCACATTTAGGCTAGGCATATTTATTTTATTAAACTTTGCATGCTTTAATATTATAATTTATCATATGCATTTAAAGAAAAAAACTTTGGGATATTGTGTTTTAAAATCAGTTACTGTATTGATTCTGTGATTTGGCTGTTATAAGTTTTTTTATTGTTTAGATGATTTGTCATTGGTTTTCACCTTTTCTCACACATGCTTACTTGCTCACTGCAGTAATCGAAACTCATTATGAGCTGTTCTTTGCTCTGAGATATTATTCGTCATGTGCAGAAGATGATTACAAAGTCTGCTGTCTCTTTGACTTTGTGCATCTTTATCAATAAAATTGAGAAGCGATCCCATATTATTTAGGTCCCCAGTGTGGGTCATTGCTTATCCTATTAAAGTAGGTCCATCTCTGTTATTCTACCACTTAATTAAAATGGCAAGAAATGAGGTATTTCGAGATCGGTCACATGACCGAGGCAACATCGCTCACATATGGTTTTGTTTACATGATGTGACAGG
>JBCAUA010000001.1:7013368-7024143 GCA_038406235.1 Peronia verruculata | reverse complement strand
ACACACACACACACACACACACACACACACACACACACACACAAACACACACACACACACACACACACACACACAAACAACACACACACACACACACACACAAACACACACACAAACACACACACACAAACACACACACACTTCCTCTTTCAAATGTAACTCTCCTTCTCTGCCATTCCCCCCCCCCCCCTTCTCTCACCCCCAGACCACTTCAACTTCAGCTCACTGATAAACAAGAGGTGGAGAAAGCTGTATTTGGAAATGTCACGCTTTCGGTGTAACTCTTTCCAGGTCTCGAGCTATGAGTGTATGTATGTGTGTGTGTGTGTGTATGTGTGGGTGTGTGTGTGTGCGCCCTCGCGCGTGTGTGTCCGGGTGTGGATGAGCGGTAATTAATGAGAGCGCACCTTGTGGTCGGCGCGTGTGAAGTGAGTCCTTTGGGGGAGAACCTGCTCTCAGGTTTAACTGATTGGGGCACTTCTGCCAGGCTCTTCCCTCAATTGTCCCTCCATTGTTGGGCAGGGCGAGGAAATAGCCGCCAAATCGGCTTGAGAATACGAGTCGATTGATTAGAGAATATTACAGAATTGTTCTCCGGGACCCCTAGGTTGTCTCCCTCTTTGATCACGAGAGGTAAAGCCACCCTCTCTAAGCTGTTTATAAATTAAGCCTGGGCTATTCTTGTCTTCTTTGTTCAATCACATTATTTTAATTGATTAAAATTTTCTTTCCCTCGCTCGACAGCGACGGTAGTAAAGAGATGGCTGTTTAAGGTGGGGGAGAAAATGATGACGGCTGGAAAGATAAACTACTGAGAGTTACAAACAGCGAAAGGAAAAGATGAGTTTTCGCGTATGTTTGTCTCGAGTTATGATCAAAATAGACCTAGAAACACATGATTGGGCAAGCGTGCATTTAAATGAAAGTGAATTCATCTCGATATCTGATATACTTTGACAGTTGGGCACTAAAAGCTCCCGAATCTGGCACGATCTATATATAATTAATATGTGCCTGGAACATTTTTAGAACATGTTATAACTACATGGATTTAAATTCAAGTAGGATTAATAACAAACAAGACATTACTTTGATATTGTATTGAGCCACCGCATTACCAGCCTTAACAATATGTTGTTCTGATTACCGGCATGCACTGATATGATGTCTGTGATGAGCCCTGCCCCTTGCGTCCCTATACCAGGCCAGACACCCGCCGTAGGCATTGAAGGCTGACTGTTTACATCACCAGATTTAAAACACCGTTTAAAAAATCAGTAACAAGAGGCTAAATTTTTTACTTTAACAAAATTTTATTCATACAAATCATAACTTGTCAAAAATGAGACACAAATTAATTAAAACAGATCGATGACATGAAAACATTCATCGCATTCAAATCTGAGAAATATATCAGACGTTTATAACAATAGCCAAATTAAGACAAAGTCGCCAAATCTGTGAGCACCTTGCGTGCAGAGTTCAACAAGAGTCACACGATCGGAGTTTCGCTCATAGAAGTTTCGTCGCCTCAAAATGAAAGTGTCCAAACTATGTTACAAAGTTTGTACAATTAAAACAGTTTAATTCTAGGGCCACGATTTATTGCCAGCCTCCAAATGAATGGTGGTTATGGTTTTTGTAAGCTTTTCAACCTCCTTTAGTGGCCAAAAAATAACATAACACCATTGTGTTATGTGAAAATTGTAAAAAATAACCTCCAAATGAATCTGGTTACCTGGCCTATTTATAGGGACGCCTAGGCCTTGCCCCATAGTTACGACGAGAAAAGTTGGCTTTAGGACTGTTTGGTGATGTATCTTTAATCTCCGCGTTCCGCATGTTAATCATTTTTGCTATCTTGGCCTAAGACACAGATCAGGAAACATTTAGAAATGTAGCCTACTTGATGTCTTAATCTCATCATCACAATTTTGTCAAAATTTTCTGTGATTAATATTTCAAGTGAAAGCAGAAAAAGGAATGTGTTTTGGTCTTTCTTTTCAATGTTTATTCGACAACCTTAGTGTCAGGGAAAGGAAAGTAATCAAGCAGTTGAAAACTACTCCCCACTTTCCTTCCAGCTTTTCTGATGGTCTCCAACAGCTTATACTATTTAAACTGGAGAGCGGATTAATGACGTCGCCTTACAAAACACCATATGTCTTGCGTGCCAAAACGGGACGCCATGACCATAGAAGCGTTGCTATTTTGCTATGCTTGCTGTCCTTTACCACGCACGGAGTTGGTCACTATTCTGATCTAGTGAATCTTTTCTTGTAAACAAACGATTCATTTGTGTTTAAAATCGAGAGCTACAGGAAGGACAGAATACAACAGACTTGCAATCATGAGCTAATGACAGTGTGAATTTCGTTCATTCGTGAAATTATGAACACGTGAATGACGTTAACTAGGTGTCTTTCCCTCATGGGCATGGCTTCACACTCAGCATGTGTGACGTGATCAGTCGGCTCTCCAGTTTAAATAGTATAAGCCCACTGGTCTAAATCCTCCCAACTTAATAATGTAGGTCAGTTTTGTCTGTGGTTGCCTTTTTTTTTAAAAATATGATTAAATAAAACTCAAAAATCAAGGATACAGGCATTAATTAAAAAAAAAAAAAAAAATGAAAATCTTGAGTTTCAAAATAAAGACACAGATTGTCAAGCAGCGACTAACTCCAATAATTAATGAACAAAAACAACGAACATGAAGAACTTGATGAGCTTATTTTGACAATAATTTCAAAACTGTCACTGCCAAATTATTGAACCGTTTATGTCCTTTTCAGCGTGTCACTTTCATCTTCATAAACAAACTTAAAGTCAGTGAATGCGTGGAATCCGTTCACTGTAAGACACCATGCTATAACATTCAGAGGGACAAAAAAAAAAAAAAAAATATACAAGAAACACGAATATCTAGAGATAAATTGATACCTCAAAACTGAGACTCAAGAGTCCCATCTGTTATTTTGGGACAGTGTAGTTACTACCTTATAGGGAAATTAAGTTTGAATTTTAAGTAGTGCAGATCAAGATGTAGCAGTTTTATCAATGAATTCATACAATGTTCTATAATCTTTAATCACTGCAATAATCATCCCTTTACATACGTGTCTTAATTGTAAAATGTCAGAACTCAGATCACTCCTGGCATATTCAAGTTTCTATGATGATATTTATTCAGATTCCAGGCATTGCTTTATGCTACAAACAACCAAACAAAAAACAACAAGAAAAACAAAAAAAAAAACAAAAAAAAACAAAACAAATCAAAACATGAATTAAAAATTAACCCAAGAAATTCTTTAATCTAAACATAGATGTAGTAAACTAATCTTTGAGCAGGTCGTTTTTTTACACACTGCCAGGGTTTTATTCTACAGAATAATTGAAAAGAAACTCCCTAATTTGAAACAAGTAGGCTACAAATTATTTATTTAATGATTGCAGTTTTTGTCTAAATTTTTCTTCATGTTTTATGTTTATTGTTTTGTGTTACTCATATTTTATGATATAAAAGTGTAAACTCGCTTTCTTTATGCATGATCAAGTGATCACATAACATAACAGTGTTATATTTTTTTTTACCACGGTTGTGGACAGCTGAGATAACCACCACTACAGGAGGTTGAAAAGCTTATAAAAACCGTAACCATTTATGCATGCATATCATACAAATCATGATAACCTAGTAGTTTTCACTGACATTTTTAGAGAGAAGTCATTTTGAAAAATAATAATAAACCCATGGACAGGAGTATTAACCATCCAAGAAGTCTTAAGATATAAATACGTTATTTTTTTTCAACTTTTCTTTCACAATTAAATGCATATATTATGCCAACTGTGTTTGTATTTTCTAAAATGACAACAATTTTTGAACTGCAACATTCAGGGCTGGTACTAGGAATTGTGGGGCCCGGTTAGAAAATTGATGGTGGAGATCATGGGTCTAACTTAGGAGACCTTTTTATGTTAAAAAAACAAAAACATGTTAATGCAGACATACATTAATATTAATTTAATATGATCTGGCATCTGCTCACAGTGACAATCTTTTTCTTCTTTGTGATTAAATATTTATCAAAATTACTAAAAGCACGCCGGCATCCACTGCCAGCCAGCAGACCCAACACAATAGTGCTATTTAAAAGTATAGGTAATGTAACAGTGCGGTAGTTATATACGCTTTGAACGGTTGACGACTTGACGTTTGGTTGTTATATCAATTTGTACAGATATCTAACGTGTGCTGGGCTCCCTTGAGGTGCCAGGCCCAATTGGATGCAATTCTTCAAATAGGCTTGAAACCAGCCCTGGAAACATTGTATGTTCGCTCAATACCACGAGGCACTCCAGAGGGAATTCAGAAAATAATTATACACAAAGCAGTACATCTTTTCGGTACGTCAAATAGGACATCAACATTTCTTGGCGTCATCATCGTCAAGATCAACAGCCATAGTATTCACGCCTTTACTCAGCCAAGCTAACCAAATCGGGTACATCATTTTCTACATCCAACAAACAATCCCCCCCCCCCAAAAAAAAAAAAACAAAATTAAAAAAACAAAAATCTACTATTCAACATTTTCGTGGCTGAAATAATTAAACAACTGCTGTTAAAACAAGGACTCTTTTCCCCCAGAATTCTGAGATTTAAAAAATGGCCCGCATTATGTAAGCGTCCATAATTACACCAACAGCGGGGGTTGACAAAATGTTACATAATTACTTTTTTTTTGTTGAAATATAAACATTCAACCTTTTTCTCCCGAGCCATCCTTTTCATGTCGCCACAAAAGCTTGGCAGTTAGGAGGGCGTGGAGACTCGCCCCCTTCTGGAGATATTTCGAAGGAGAATTTTAAACAATATTAGAAATTGGCAGTCCGTCCTGAGAATAGCGTCGAAGATGAAAGAGTGCCCTCACCGAGCTTTCGTCAGACAGTTGAATGGAGTGCGAACGGTATAATGACACAGTGGGTTTGTGAGTGTGCGAGTTCGTCTGTGTTTGTTGTATGCGTGTGTTATATGTGTGTATGTGTGTGTGTTTACAGGTGGTGTTTACGTCAGTGTATAGGAGTTGAATGCCTTTTTACATGATTTGTCCGTGTGTAGATTTACCTTTTTTGGTCTATGTATGGCAGGGATTTTGTTTATTTTGTATGTCTTTTTTTTATGGTCTTTACTATCGTGCCAAGGAAAGCATTACGTTTACTTATTTTATTTATAGAACGCTTTTCACCGATTTATCATTGTTATGTTCAGTAAGCACATTTTTTATTTTTTTTTTGTAGGGATTGACATACTTTTAAGTTCAGCCATTCAATTTCGGGGTTTCCATTTAGAAGACATGTCTTCAGTACAACTAGATTACTAGTCTATTGTGTTTCTCATCTTGTGGATTAGCATTCACCAAGCTGAAGTAAAGACAAAGACTCAGTATGGACCGAGTAACTCTGTAGCCATTGGACCATTCCAAGCAGTGATACAAACGTCATTCTGTTTGCTAATGTCAAGCCATATTAGTTTGTTTATATTGGGATTTAACGACACATCAGCACAATTACGGCTACATTGTATCAAACACGGGGTCACATATGTTTAACGTCAAGAAGAAGAGAAGAAAGTGAATGGGACAGAAGATAGGAGCAAGGAGAGAGAGAGAGAAGAGATATCTTCCCTGGAATGTCAAGGATGACACTCCATGAGAGACATCTCACCGATGGCGGGCTTTGACCGCCTGCAGGTGGGAGCAGAGAACCTACTTATAAACCCCGGGCCCCCGCAGCGGAACCAAGGCATGTACACAGTCCGTACAAGCCTTATTATATATCATATCAGATATCAACGTCACAACATCCTAGTATATGGACCTGGACAGGCGTACTATATGAGATGCGACACGATTAAATCAGGCTCTCGTCAAATTTGAGCATATTAAGTTATTAGTATCACTGTGAAGATTACGCATTTCGCTTTCTGTGTGTGAAAAAAGTTTTGCTGTACCTCAGGTAGAAGTCCAGATAGTGGCAATGCAAGACGATGGGAGTGACCTATTGCTGCGACTGAAGTTATTGAGAAAATAACCGATCACCTTGGTAAACTCTTAATAATCTTGATTTGCCTATGTCACTAAATAACAGTTTTTTTTTCAGTTGATATCGAAGGGTTCTGTGAAGGCAAAAGAAATTTATTGCCAAGAAAATTCATTCACGGCTGATTTTTCCGATCGTCTCAGTTTGACGAGAGCCTGATTTCATCGTGTCGTGTCCCATATGTGATACATGATTCTCTTTAAGAGTAACTACGTGATGGAGGAAAAAAACAGAAATTTAAGACAATAAACACATTGTTATTGTTTCTAGCCAAGGGAAGAAACCGCTGGCTGATTAACGGGGAATAATTAAATATGTCCCTTAACAGGTGACAATGGTTTTGGTATTTTCCTGCATGTTTATTCATTTCAAATCATCAAAACATTTTTTGTCTTAATCATTTGAGACGCGACACGATGAAATCAACCGCTCGTCAAACTGAGGCGACCGGAGAAATCACGCGTTTTTTAACAGTGAACAAATTTTTAACGCATTTTTTTTTCTTCACAGGACCCTTCTATATAGATGAAAAAAAAAAAAAAAATGCATTTCAGAGTTAAATTTGTTGATCGAGTAAAAGTCCAAAAATTGTAATTAAGCGGCATGGCCTAACAAAGATTAACAAGAATTTACAAAAGTGATAGGCCATTTTCTCACTAAATTCGGCTGCTGCAAAAGATCACCCCTATCGTCTTTAATTGGCAATGTCTCAACTTGTGCTTAATTAAGGCAGAACAAAACGTTTATCACACACAGAAAGGGAAATGAATAATCTTCACAGTGATACCAATAACTCCACATGCTCAAAATTTGACGAGGGCCTGATTTTATCGTGTCGCATCTCATTTATCTTATGCTTTTCACCCTACTGTAGGGAATATCTCAACCATTCTACTGTCGTAGTTCACTAGAGACATACAAAGGGACGATCACCCGGAAAAGCTAGAAGGAGAGCTGAATTGGACAGCTGTCAGACAAACAAAAGGTCAACATTTCAAAGAAGACAAACTCGGGTCTTTCTCATGCTCAGACTGTGGTTGCCCTGACCAGGGTGTTGGTCGTGTCAGATGTACAGGTGGCAGTGCTCTGGACTGGAACTTTGAGGGCAGAGGGTTTAAGACCACTAAGCAACTCTTTTCTTGAACTAGTCGGTGAGGTTATGTTCTCTTACGTCTTTCAGTCACCTGTGGGCGGTTATCTAGTATACTTGTAGGCTGTGACAATAACTGTGGGCGGCTCTCTAGTAGCCTGTGACAATAACTGTGAGTCGCTAACTATAGCCTGTAGCAATAACTATGGGCGGCCATAAAGTAGCCTATGACAATAAATGTGGCCGGCTATTTAGTAGCCTGTAACAATAACTGTGGCCGGCTATCTAGTAGCCTGTGGTGGATGGCGGTCTAGTAGCCTGCGACAATAACTGTGACCGGCTATCTAGTAGTCTGTAACAATAACTGTGGCTGGGTATCAAGTAGCCTGTGAATATAACTGTGAGTGGCTATTTAGTAGCCTGTGGTGGGAGGGTGTAAAGTAGGCTGTTACAATAAATGTGAGTGGCCATAAAGTAGCCTGTGACAATAAATGTGGCCGGCTATTTAGTAGCCTGTGGTGGGTGGCTATCTAGTAAGCTGTGACAATGACCGTGAGCGACTATCTCGTAGCCTGTGACAATAATTGTGAGCGGCTATTTAGTAGCCTGTGGTGGGTGGCTATCTAGTAAGCTGTGACAATAATAAGCTGTGACAATAACTGTGGGTGGCTATCTGGTAGCCTTTGACAATAACTGTGGCTGTCTATTTAGTAGCCTGTGACAATGTGACAACTTTCCAGTGCTGACATCTGTCTGATGTAATAAAATAGGTAATTTTATTTCCAGTCAACCTTTCGCATGAAGAATATAAACAAACATTAAAGATATTTGTGGTAGTTTTAGTCGGAAACAGGCTTGATGGGAAAGAAAATATTATATGCGCGTATGCATTTATAATAAAATATGAGCCTCAGACCTTTCTCGAGGCTGGACAGATCAACTGTAACAGAATTGTACCAACAGAAGTTTCGGGATCGATCTTGAATCTTCTTAGATAATAGTTACAAACATCTAAAAATCACAGATAAACTTTTGTCTGCATTGTGTGATAAACAGGCAGGCGCAACCGAAACGACATAGAATCAAGTTGTTTAATAATTTTAATTCTTATCTTTTTCTCAAATCATCAGGCTGGTTCAAGTAATCGTCATGTCCGCACTGGAATTGTTACGTCTCACCCCCCCCCCCTAAAAAAAAAGTCCGTCATGACTGTTTACATGAACTAACATTACCGCAACAAGAAAACATATTTAATTCTATAGTTGTAGTAACCGATCAGGTCAACAAAATAGTTCATATTCTAGTAAGCACAGATCTGGAAATCGCTGGCGGAGTGTTTGTACCTCCAATTGAAAATACACCACTCAATTATGTGTATTGGGGTCCATCACGAAATCCGACAACACTACTTGAACGCAACACTTCGGGGAAAGGGCGACGCCGGAAGTACGTCATACTTTTCCCTACCTCGTTAAGTCATTAACACTACTCACTGCTACTATTATTTGGAGGGCATCTAGGTTCAATAAGCTCACAACGAAGAATCTAATCACATAATTCCTCCCCACCGTAACAGCGTCAAGCCCAAAAGTGAGTCCAATTTGTGAATAGTTTGGAGTGTTTGTTCTCCCCTGGTGAAAATAGACGCCGGTATTCCCAACCTTTAGATTGGTCGGAACAATTCGATTCTCCTCCAAATAAGTGCAAGTGTAATCATAAAGTACTAAGTTGATGTTGCCCTTAGACCCACATCGTTATTCCTTAACCAGTTATTAAATTCCACGGAAATTAAGTCTGACTTTTGATCAGTCCAGATCAAGACACAGCAGTTTTGTCAATGAAGTCATACATAGATCATGCTTCTTAATCATTTCTCTAATCTTTTGTTCACGGACGCTTCTCATTCCTAAAATGTCAGTCACTTAATAGAATATATCAGATTTCAGAAAAACCCGAGGGATTTCCGGCCAGACGTAGACCAGGCGTTTTCCTGGGTAATTAAATCATTAACATTTGTCATCACTCATCACCATTGTTTTGGGGAAGGGCGGGGGGAGGGGGGATCCAGGTTCAATAGTCTTTATTTTAATTTATTAAATCTGCCACTCATTGCGAAAAGCTTTATCATAAGTTTCATATCTTCCGTAAAAGGGTCAAGTCAAGAAGAGAGGCAAACTTGCAGCGGAGGCAAGGCCAAGGTCATGGATAGACGAAATTTCCGGAGATATTGGAGAGCCCTACTACACCAGCATAATATACTGACGGACTTTAAAAACACAGCACTTGAAAATGATTCTACTGACGGACTTTAAAAACGCCACATTTGGTATATAGAATCATTTTCAAGTGTTGCGTTTTTAAAGTCCGTCAGTATATAATGGTTTCTGTATTGAATAAATATCGTGAAAGAAACCTTGTCACTCCAGCAGTATGTCACTTAACAATTTATATAATAAAGTACAGAGCAGGTAATGGCATCATCGACATGAAGGCCGCAACCATATGGAGTGTGTTTAACCATTTAAGCTCGAGTTGAAGATGCCAGAATATTTGTGATTCCATATTGAAACTATTGTTTTTGTTTGTCTTTTTTAATCCTCAAAGGAAACGACAATTTAGACCCAAATGGCACTATAACGTCGGTACTTTGACACAAATTAGTGAACTATTTTGGAGAAAGATTCAAATTCGACGTATAAAAATATTGAACATGTCTTCAAACAAATCATTCTACCTCTTGAAACTTCTACTGTAATTTCACAATTTAGTTACAAAAGCAACGCAGTGCGATGTTTTGTTTTTTATTATTGATTAAGGGATCCTAAATTAACTTTCATAAAGGTTTAATCGGCAGCCCAGTAGCTACTACAGAAAATATCTTTGTGTGATATAGTTCTCAAAACACCAGACAGTAAACTATTACTACGTTGCTCGTGGGAAATCTGGAAATACCCAATATTTTATTTTCTGCTTTTCTCTCGAAAAGATCTCAAAAAAGAAAAAAAAATCAATTCATAGGTTTTCAATTTACATAGATCCTAAATAAACTTCGTATTGTTGTTCTTTCTTATTTTTATTAGCAAAAGTTTAATGAATGTGTTTACAGATTTCATCCTACTTAGTTTTGTTTGCTTGTTTTAATTAGTTTAAAATTCATTGTCTCAGAAATTCAATTAAATTGTCTATTTAACACTTCTCTAAGTGTGTTAATTGACTGGAATTTCCCTGCTATTTCATGCCTTCTTCGATTTTGTTGTCTTCATGAAAAAATAAATAATTACAGATTGTTCTAATGCTAGAAAACAACATCAATTATTCAAAACAAAAACAAAAACAAACAACAGCAACAAAATAATCTAACTATTACTTTTGCAGAAAGTTACAGGTAATTTCTGAATAAATATATAGTGGGAGCTAAAACGGGTTGTGGTGTTAATGTTGTTGAGTAACAGAGACTGTACTTGAAACAAGTACTGCTGTACTAAAGTAAAAACTAAAAACAACACACACAGACACACACACACACACACACACACACACACACACACACACACACACACACACACACACACACACAC
>JBCAUA010000001.1:7001072-7013268 GCA_038406235.1 Peronia verruculata | reverse complement strand
TATCTATCTATCTATCTATCTATCTGTCTGTCTGTCTGTCTGTCTGTCTGTCTGTCTGTCTGTCTATCTATCTATCTGTCCGTCCGTCCGTCCGTCTGTCTGTCTGTCGGTCTGTCTGTCTGTCTGTATGTCTGTCTGTCTGTGTCTGTCTGTCTGTTTGTCTGTCACTCTGTCGATATATAGATATTTATCCATGGATATACACACACATTTTTTCAATTTATATCTATAACTATCTAACTCTCCTATCAACAACGTTATCCTCTCTCCTGGACTCTCTTATCTCCCCCCCCTCTCTCTCTATCCCAGCTCTCTCACACTCTCCCTACGACCTGACCTGATTGGAATAAGGTTAATGGTACAGAGGCCCAATCTGCCTCCCAGCCACTGTCAGCTGATGTTCCCTGTCGCAAGAAAAAGCCACTCTCTCCCCTAAACACCTGAGGCAGGCAATGTTTACCACCTATGGCCCACATCCATTGATCCATCCATCCATCCATCCATCCATCCATCCATCCATCCATCCATACATCCATCCATCCATCCATCCGTCCATCCATCCATCCATCCATCCATCCATCTATCCATCCATCCAACCATCCATCCATCCATCCATCCATTCATCCACTCCTTCCTCCGTCTGTCAGTAGCCTACATCCATTATATTTACCCATGGATATGTTCTAGCTACCGCCCGTCTATCCATCCATTCATCCATCCATCCATCCATCCATCCATCCGCCCATCCGTCATGCTTGCTTCCGTCTGTCCGTCCGTCCATCCATCCATCCATCCATCCATCCATCCATCTATCCATCCATCTATCCACCGTCCGTCCATTAATCCATCCATCCATCCATCCATCTTTCCATCGTCCGTCCCACCTCCTTTCCCCACCCCGGTGTTCGCCCCGCCCATCCACCAATCTCTCGACCGACCGATCCATCTATCTATTTATCTGTTTACCTTTGTTTATCTATTAGTCTGTCTACCTGTCTGTCTATCCAACCCATCTACCTGTATCCAGACTTCCCTTTTTCATTCTTTCTCTCCTCCAGCTACCCCTTCCCAATTTGCCCGTCTTTCGCTCGCTTTCGCCTCCGCTAAAAGTCCCATCTATAGACTCCCCTCCCAACACCTGAGGCGGGCAATGTTTTACTGACACAATCTCTGACCTACACCTGGTAATTATATAAATAAATTACTTGGTATTTTGCCCTCAAACCCTCCCACTTTTTCCGCCTCTTCTCCGCCTCCTTAACATTGTTTCAACGCGCTATCTCCAGTGTTGTCTTCCTCTTTCCGTTTACGAGTCTTTGCTTTTCCTGTCTAGAATATGTTGTGATTTTGTTTTCCTTTTTTTTTTTCTTTTTAACCGAAGACACACAATATATATAGAAGTACTCAGTTACCCATTTAGGCAATTCGACATAATGTTACTTTCTTCCCACTTTTCTTTAATATTTATCTCGCTGTTTTCCTCTTACCATCTCTCTCTCTTTCTCTCTCTCTCTATCTCTCTTCCCTCCTCTCTCTTGCTGCTGCCTGTCTGTCTGCCTGCTTGTCTGGCTCTTTTTTCTTTCTTTCTTTCTTTCTTTCTTTCTCTCCTTTAACTTCCTTCTGTCTTTCTTCCCGACTTTCTCTCGCTCTTTCCCTGAAAAAACAACAGTCCATTTCTCTCCCTTCCCCCACCTCTCTCTCTCTCTTTCTCTTCCTTCCTTCCTCTCTCTCTTTCTCTCTCTCTCTCTCTCTCTCTCACTCCTAATTTTTTATACCACGACTTTCCACCAGGGATCCAAAGCAAGATATCGAAGACAATTCATCGTCAGCCACTTCTTGCTACAAATCTGACACACAAAGTTCGTGGTTTCCCAGAGATGATGAGACTTTCTGTAAACTATGCAGTAGTTCTAAGCCGGAGATCTTAACCCTGAAACGCGTCACCAGAAAACACTGCCGAGGTGTCAGGATTTCTACAACGATGCTTACTCGTTCCAAATACAAGTCAGGTATGAAAGTTTAACCCTCTAAACATTGAGTCCTTGACCTTATCCTGCTCCCTGTCTGAGCTCCTGAGCATACCATGACCCTCCTGTCTGAGCTCCAGAGCCTACCGTGACCCTCCTGTCTGAGCTCCTGAGCCTACTGTTACCCTCCTGTCTAAGCTCCTGAGCTTACCGTGACCCGCCTGTCTGAGCTCCTGAGCCTACTGTGACCCTCCTGTCTGAGCTCCTGAGCTTATTGTGACCCTCCTGTCTACGCTCCTGAGCCTACCGTGACCCGCCTGTCTGAGCTCCTGAGCCTACTGTGACCCTCCTGTCTGAGCTCCTGAGCCTACTGTGACCCGCCTGTCTGAGATCCTGAGCTCATTGTGACCTGCCTTCCCGAGTCCTAAGCGATTTAAGCCTAAATTCGATACACTGCCTCTGAAGTAAAGAGAGTCCGTAGAAGTAATTGCTCGATAAACATAAGGTTCACATACATCAGAATGCTGTATGGTCTTGCTCACCTGTCACGAGTTCTTGGTGTTGAGTAGATGTGGTCGTGACTTTATATGTGGCAATCAGGTGGTGGATGCGGACATACACATACAAGAGACATAAGATACGGACGAGACATACATACAAATAGTCGAGAAATGAAACAAGATTTCTCCAAGTCGAATAATAATGCAGAAGTTAATGTAGGTGATCGACAATATTAAACACTACAGGCACAGGGCAGCTGTCTAACACTGGCGTGTATAGCACTCGTTGAACTCTTGCATTCCGTACTATGCGTACTCTACACACTTCTCTCACTCACTGACTGGGCTCTGTATTTATACACACATCAGTTATAGGAAAACTTCCTTCTAGTGCTTTCACGGCACGACTGGTGTGTAACGTGATATAGCAAACACACATGCGCGGTCAGGCCAGAACCGCCCAGACCCTTCGGGATACACAGTGAAACACACACGACCTCGTCTGACCCCGCGTTAGAAATAGCTACATGAAAATGCATACAACCTCTCGCGTACGCACTGCACAACATGAATCATTACATCACCATTGTACCGATTGTTAGGTACCAGGTAACAGCTGCCATCCATCCATCCATCCATTCATCCATCCATCCATCCATCCATCCATCCATCCATCCATCCATCCATCCATCCATCTACCAAGAACCAATTACTATTTCTGGTCAGAAGCATATGCTACCAGGGATGAGCATGCTTGTTCATCATTGTCTATTTATTAGCTTAGTGAAGCTAATCTTCAGGAAATTAATGTTTTTTTTTCTTCCAAAGATATCTTTGTACTAGCATACATCGACACAATCATCTATGAGACGATCTCATAAAAGACGATCCGAAGCCATTCTTGATGATCCAAATTATCAATGAATTATTAGGCAGAGAGCCATTTAACTGTTTAATGAAGCTTTGTGTCCGTTCATCTATTTGAAATAGTTATTCTTTAATGATGAGTTCTCAGTTGCAATCAGATCGAAAGGAAAACCGTTTGCGCGCTCATATATCATGCGCTAATTTGTCTTCCTTGAGTTACACGAACGCACGTCCCTTCTGTAATTACGAGTCGAGGCTTTCAAGTTGCATATTTCGAATCAAAGAAATCATTTTTCCTCAAGAGATGGAGCAATTACATTTTAGCCGTTCACCGAAGTGGATACTCATCAACGGACTCCCTTAGCCTTTGATATTCTGGGTGGCAGGTTGTATTTCATCAATGGCGCGGGCTACAGAGACAGGTATTTAACATCGTGTGCACTCTGTTTCTCATAAACAAACTCGGTGATGTCGGTATTTAACTTGGACATTCGGCTATTAATCACAATAAATCCTCCCAGCTTTATTGGTGGATAGTGAAAGGAAGACAGTCAGTTGCTTTGCCTGATTGAGAGCTTAGGTTTCTGTAGAGATTTCAGTCCGGCTGATGAAGGAAGATCACAAAACGAGACGTCTATTCCTGAAGCTTACTGAGAGCTTAGGAAACTGAAGAGATTCATGTCAGATTGCTGATTGAGATCATAAAGAGGTCCGTTTCGAATCTGAAAGTCATTCAGGTAAAACGGTGAACGAAACGAATGCTATAAAATATGACCGGTAAAAAGCTTTGCCTCATAAACAAAATGAGGATTGGCGTAGGAAACAAAAAGAGAAAATTAAACGTGCCATTGTTTAATTGTTACCTTTTAATGTAACCTTTACAGCTGACATGTTGGACTGTTTAGTATCCTGATTATTGACATCAAATACCTAATACTATAGTTTGGAATAGACAGTAGGAAAGAGACTGACGTACATCCATCCATCCATCCATCCATCCATCCATCCATACAGGCTGATAAAAATATCACTCAGAGCGTTAGAACAAGACAGAATCAAGTAACATTGCCTTAGCTTGATAGGCGTACCGCACCGCTGATGGCAAGGATTGACACCAACAATTCTGTGGCCACGGTTGACGACATCAGTAAAAGTCCTCTGCAAACATAATCAAGAAAAAGACTGAAACACGAATTATGATTTTCCAGCTATCTGTTTTGTTTGTATTGGGGTTTAACGACCCCTCAGCATATTTAAGGCTATATTGTGTCAAACACGGTAAGATACATATACAACACACCGATGCCGGGCTTACACCGCCTGCAGATAGGATCAGAGAACCTACTTAAAAACCTACTTCAGCTATCCACTAACAGAGAACGACTAAGTCTGATCTGTTAATCCAGGAAGCGTCAATGTTCGGATCTGATCAGAGCTGGTTATGGTTTTTATAAGCTTTTCAACCTCCTGTAGTGGTGGTTATCTCAGCTGCCCACAACCGTGGTCAAAAAATAATATAACACTGTTGTGTTATGCGATCACTTATGTCGTCCCCTTGATCAGAGACTCCCCATATTTTACTTATATTGCATTTAAAGGTCTTGTCAGTAAATTATAACACACAATAATATACAAAAAAAGTACCAGCTGATGATGCCTTTCGGTTTAAACTGACATTTCTCGATGAGTAAGTCTAGATACCTGGAACATCAACAGTAAGTTTTATTGAAACTTTTAGGATTAATGGCTTCAGTGTTGATTCTGAAAACTTTGAAAAGTTAATTAATTGCGGAGACATTCATCTCCTTCCCTCCCCTCCTCTTCCTCCCCCCTTCTTTCTCGTTATTCACGTTGACTTTACAATCTTTCCATACAGATCATTTAGCAGCAACAAATACAGAAAAGTCGACATTCCAAGGGTGACGTCTCTCCCATCTCTCCTTGCTCCTGTCTTCTGTCCCGTTCTCTTTCCTCTCTACTTCTTGACGTGTAAACGTATTTTACCGTGTTTGGCATAATATAGCCCCGATCGTGCTGATGTGCCGTTGAACTCTAACACAAAGAAAGAAACAATACAGAAAAGTAAAAGGCCGCCGTCTGTTTCTGTATAAGTAATCCCTTGCCTATGAATTTCAGTCTAATATAATAAAAAAATGGTACTGCCTTGTAAGTGTGGTCCAGGTCTCTTTCCACTAAGGAAGTCACGAACATGGCACATCATATCGATTACTGCATGATGTTGCTTGCAATTTAAGTTTATTATACTGTACCCCTATCCCTACTCTTAACCCTACCCGACCCCTAACTCTAACCTAACCTACAGCTAACTCGAAAGTAAACAGCACAAAATCAGTAAATAAACAACCAAAGAAGTTTATTTGCCATTTGAAAAACTCAGATAGCACCAACCCAGTCATAATCGTAATGACAGTGAGTACATCATTTAATTGGAATGTAGTAATCGACGTGCAATTTTCGAGAATTCCGTAGTAGAAACAGACCGGGACCATTCTTCTCAGAAGACAGTGCCAAACTGACAGAGAATGTTGGAACCACAACAAAGACAAAAAACAAACACATAAGAAAGTGGGGCTATGTGAAAAATGGGATGCCCAGATGTAGGAAACTAATTGAGATAACACAATAACTCAGAGTGAGCGCATCACGTATTTTTTTCCCCCCAAGAAGCTTAGACTATTATAATGGAGAGCGGATGCATGGCGGCGCATAAACGAAACACCCTCTGTCTCGCGTGCAAACACTGGAAGTCATTGCCATGGAGGCCTTGTTATTCTGCTATGCTTGGCGTCCCTTAAGACGCACCGAGTTGGTCGCTATTCTGATCTAGTGAATCTTTTCTTGTAAACAAGCGGATTCATTTTTTTTTTAATCGAGAGCTGTAGCAAGGACAGACTACAACAGACTTGCAATCATGATAATGACAGTGTGAATTTCGAGCATTGATGAAACCATGAACGATTGTAGGGAGTTAACTAGGTGTCTTTCCCTCATGGGCATGGCTCCACACTCAGCATGACTCTGTGATATCATGAGTCCGCTCTCCAGTATAAATGGTATAAGCTCCTTGCTTTCTCTCCATCTTTGTTTCGTCTTGTCTTATTAATTCATTCACTCATCCCCACATACACGTGCTGTCTCCCTGTCTCATTCGCCTCACTCTTCAAGGTTCCCCCCCCCCACCACCTTCCTTCCTCCTTCCTGCTGCTCCCTTCTCTCCTCCCAGCTCACTGACACGTACCGTTCTCTGCCTCGCTAGTCCCTCACTGTGTCTTACTTTAGTATCTCCTCTCACCCCCCCCTTTTTTTTTTAAACCTTTCATTCTTAGGAAAGTAGGAATATCTCGGCTTTGTAAAAGGTTGTCTATTTTTTGATGACAATTTTTTTTTTTTAAAAATAGGTAGAAATTTCTAATTTGGAAATTTTGCGTGCACAGCGGCACGCAGCCTACTCTTTCATCGATGTTGAACTTGGCAAGGGTTCTTTAACGTGGATAACGTATACAAGGGACCTCCAAACTATATTCGCCCTTATCCGAGAAGTCTAGACTCGGGCTTCCCTACGCACAGGAAGCCAGGGGACCGCTGTGTCACTGAAAAATGCAGGTCTTCGTGTTCTTCCATCCCCGGATGAGAGGATCCGTGAGTCGACCAGAACCCGCAACCTCACCGATGTGAGTTTTTTTTTTTTCACCCTGAAGCAGACGCCAAACGACAGAGCCACCCCCCACCCCTTTAGTCCTCTTTCCCCTCCCTATCCCCCCTCCTCTCCCTACATTACTTGCAGCCCTGGATCATGCTGAGGTATTCTCCCCTGCCGAAGCCCCGATCACAGATGAAATTATAGATCGAATAATGTGATAATGGCCGTGCGTTGTATAACGGCATCACTTCAGCCCCGTTAAAATTAGGCTAGCCTATTAAGTTGAGCCTTGTCATCATCTACTCGCCTCATTTCTGTGAGTGCGCTCTTAAAAGCAGCCCAAATTCGATTTACACCCTGATAACGCCCCGGTAAAGTGCTGTAAAAATGTAAAGCGACAACTATTTTTCTGGCAACATCACCAATTTGCTCGGGGATGTTTCGCTTCCAATGTGGCAAATCGCGTAAAATCTCATGTCATTGTACATTACCTTAAGCAAGAGAGAAACAAATACGCTTGTCTGAAAACTTGTGTTTTGATAGTATTGACGCAGCCTCCCGCCCCCTTCTCGATTTTTCCCCAGTTCTATCAGTAGCCTAGTTTGATCCTTAGTTTGCGAGAGGATCTTGCTGATGTCATTTTGCTTTAGCGTCAGTGGCACTAGGAGGAATGTGCGAGATTGTGTTAGTGAGTGAGTGGAAACCTTAAAGCAGGACTGATCTGATGGGAGAGTTTGGTAGAACAGATGACAAAGTCAGTTCTCGAGCCCTATCTTAAGTGGATGATGTCTGTGCCTAAGTACGTCTGCAGTCGGTACACCCAGTTGGTGATGAGCTGTGGAGTAGCTAACTGTACACGTACTCATGAAAAGACGCCCCTTCAACATACAAAACCGTTTAGTCTTATGTTGAAACAAGAATAGCAACGTAGAACATCCAACATCCGACGTTATTCGTCACTATGGATGTGATCGGAATCATTCGTGACACGCGTGTTTTCCAAACATATGATTGAGTCTAAAACGGGACACGTCTATGGAACTTTACTTCTGATAACTGATCACCTTGTTTTGAAACTGAGAACTATCTGTCATGGCAGAGCAACCAAAGCAATAGCTCACACTACTGGGTTTGAGCACGAAGCTGTCAAAATCATCATGTCTCCCGGTGTAAAATAATATATAGAACTTTCAAACAGTCGCAGAATGAAAACGTTCTATTTACGTTTTTCAACCTCCTGGTGGAGGTATCTCGAGAATGAAAACGGAAACAGACATAGATTATTCACAAAATGAATATCTAGCTAAGGTTGATGTACGGGATGTTAGATTATGGAGAGGCTGAAGTATCGCTCTGTTTCCTGTGACCAGGTCTTGGACTCAGCCAATCACAGTTTGCCATCCCACACATTAGTTCTCGTTCTCCCGGTAGGATCGCAGAGAGTCCTGATCCGAGGTCCCACTATGTCCGCCTCATCAAATAGATTTTATTGGAAGTAATCCCGCCGTTCTCGTCCACCTCTCGCAAATTGCCTCATTTGTCGGCCCGCATCACGCAGCCATTTAGCGGTGAACTTTCATTTCGGAGACTCTCTGAGCTCGGACCCGGGATGTCCCCGAACCCCGGGGTGAAGCGCCCCTGCACCTTGATGAACCGCGCCCGGGGAGGGAGAGGTAGGACAGGCGCAGACATTGAAAGAGAGCTTGGACCTTTTTGTCTTAATTTGATGTCAGTGCAATCGATTGTCGCCCAGTGTGAATCACAGTTGGCCCTTCCACGGAATAATTATCCAATAAATCACATTAAAGAAGGACTGAGCATCTTCTCAACTGAGCAGCTCCTGTTCATTTTCTCAGGGTTTGGCCGCGTGTCCGGTCCACTAGACAGTTCTCTCTCACGCAGGCTCTCAGTGCGCAGGTACACCTCGGACTATGGTCCAGTAGCTGGAAGTCTGGGGAGGGAGGGGGGAGGGTAGTGCCCAGGACAAAAACATAATGAGGTTCTTATTATGAGTGAAGACATGATGAACTTAGAAAAAGCGAATGGGCGTGAAATTGTACTTACGTTCATTTATTCTTTTCTACATTGTCCGACTACGTGTTTGTGATTGCTATATTCCAAACCTCTGGTAAATGTTCGTGAGTGCAATGAATACATACACAAAGGCTCCAGCTACTGCAAACCAACAACGACAAGAGGAGCCC
This sequence comes from Peronia verruculata, assembly GCA_038406235.1. Classification (NCBI taxonomy): domain Eukaryota; kingdom Metazoa; phylum Mollusca; class Gastropoda; order Systellommatophora; family Onchidiidae; genus Peronia; species Peronia verruculata. The sequence goes on along the minus strand of JBCAUA010000001.1, from coordinate 7,004,069 downwards.
AAAGACAATAACTGGCACAAATAGTTTGCACAAAGACAACAATTGCAAGAGTACAGACAATGTTTGTGCTTCTGATCTAATATCTGGTCTACAATGAGAGATCGTCGCGCAGATTATCTGCCCCTCCCAAAAGAGGGATTCGTGTAAGGGGACATTATTTTGATCAGATCTACTACTCCCCTTAACCAGACAAAGAGGCGTTGAGCAAACAGTGTAAAGAGGAAAACACAAATTCCTTATTTCTTGTCAATCGAAAGACTGATAAAAAAAAAAAAAGGTTAATTATAGCAGTAAGAAAAAAAAAGTCTCTTTACATCATAATGTTTATGGAATTTTTTATAGTTTATGTTTCAAGCAAAGGGCACAAAAGTGATTTTTTCCCTCTTCACACTGCTTTTTCAATCCTTCTTTTGTATGGTAAAGGGAGGTAACAGGACTGAGCTCAACGATCTCCCATTTACTGAACATTATTTGTTAAGAAGAAACTTTCGGATGTCAACGGGAGATCGCTTTGCAGATTGTACAAAAGGAGATAATTTGATAGCTCTATTACCTCCCGTTGCCACACAAAAGAGATGTAAAGCAAGCAGTGTAAAGAAGACAAAAAAGAAGAAAACATTCTCTTTATGCAATAATTTTTTATTTTTGTAATTTTGTATGGTGAAAATTTCAACTAAAGCGCGCAAAAGTGATTTTTTTCCCACTTTACACTACTTGTCCAATCTGTCTTTGTCTCGTAAAGCGGAGTAATAGGAGTGAGCACAGCGATCTCCCATTATAACGTATTAAATGTTTCTTACCGTTGTGGCATCTGTTGTGGTCAAATGTTTCCCTTACCACCATCCTGTCTGTATCATAAATGCCTGTTGACAGTGCGTATACGAAGTACTTGGTGAAGATAGAAAGATGGTGGGATATGATGGACAAAATAACAATTATTTGAATGAAATATGAAGGGAAAGCTCTCATAAGTTTAAAAGCCAAGGCCAGTTTCGTGATGGTAAATCATAAGTACAACCAAGCCATACTATTATATTTCTGTCAGATGAATGTCACAAATCAAGGACAAATTCATAGATATGCTAAGCAATTTTTATGTTTGTTTATATACATGTTCCATCTAAAATGAAACATATAAATTAAGTGTTAAAAATCCTGATAAGAAATTGACTGGAAAACGTTGTAACATAAACATAAAGAGTTTACCTCAGATGTCTATAACAACACAGCTATGTGGGTTGAACTATACGCCGATCTCTTGCAATTTAAAATGGGCACCAGTTCTAACACCCGCATTGCATGAAAATGTAGAGATAATAATTATTTGTACGGCCAATAAGAGAAAGTGGAGCCAATAAGAGAAAGTCGAGGAAGACGCTGGACTGAGCGAGTCACGTTATTGTGACATCGACACTGATAAGTAATTACGATCTTTCTTTTAGTTTTACCACTACATACTCACTGGCCAGGCAAAAAACGATGACAAATTACTGAATGAAAAATAAACGATGTTATGGAATTGGCCTCGCCATAGCTCTAAAACTCAGAGGCAGATATATTGTAAAAATTGTTTGTGAATTTACAGCCATTTTGCCTTGAATTTTCAGCAATATTGTTTTGTTGTTGTTGTTGTTGTAAGTTTAAGGTATACGTTTAGCATTTGTGTGTGTGTGTGTGTCTGTGTGTCTGTGTGAAATGTTCGTGGAAATTTGACAAGATAGCACAAAAAATATCTTACAGCAGAACAACTCTGTGCTGTAATTTTAGGGCATAACTTTGGCATTTTTGGATGACGATGTCTGGACGTATTTTTACATGAAAACTTTTTTAGAGTGTATCAAAATTTCTAATCAATATTGTAGATTCTCAGTACCGCTGGCCATGCTTGGTCAACAAATGTAAATCTGCAGGTTAAATTACTGGTGCTGGAGCACTCTGCCTTTATAAGTTAAGCTAACCTGATATGTAATATAAACCTTTCATTAGAAGAGCATGTTTGCCTTTGTTTTAATTCGAAGAGTGATCTGTTCCAATATATCGTCTTCTTGCCAATTCAAAACGTTTTTTTTAAACTTATCTTCATTTTCTTTAAAGTAATGGCTAGTTTCAAGTTATTTCAATTGCAGATGCAAACGTAAAAAGTAAAAATAACTAATTTTCAGAAAATACAACCTAACTTCTACGGAAAAAAGGCTGTTTCGTGTCTTTTTTCTGTAAGAGATGTATCAAAAGAAGTTCCAATTCTTTTTTTTTTAATTTTAATGTTCACAAAACAGCCTTTTCTTTGACGTCATTCCAGAACCTCTACAATACATTAACACCTTCAGCATTACTAGGCTTAATAGTACACGTATAGCTATAGTGTTGGTTCATCTAATTTTCTCCCTTTTTTTTCCCCGTCTCTGGTATTAGTAGGTGCTGAGGGCTGGTGCAATTGTCAAGAGGTTGATAAACTAGTACCCTCAGGGGCAAAGAGTATTTCTTGATTTTGGGAATTAAAATGAACCTTGCTGTAAGTGTTGCTATTGAATTGGGCAGTGTTGTTGTTGAATTGGGCTCACAAAGAAAGTTCCTGATCGTTCCCCCCCCCCCCCCTCCCCCCCACCTCCTAAGATCAAAAACAACATTTTGCCTGAATGTTTAAAATAATGATGACTATTTTTATTCAAGCTTTTCTAGGATGGTTATTAGAATGAATACGGCAAATACTAGCCTTAAAGCGAGATACTAGCGTGTCTGGGCGGAGGAATAATTTATCTGATAGACACTATCAATTCAGTACTCAGGGTTCTCAAGTCTTTTGGTACAGATAGCGCGTTGGTGAGCAGCGAAATCGGTTGAAAGCAATAAATTACTTTGAATGCCAGTCTTCTGTGAGCTTTTCATGTTTTTGTTATATTTTTAATACTTTTTTTCTCCATGTAACATGTAAAAATTAAAAAAAAAGGGGGGGGGGGGCGTATGATCACTAGGTTTCCCTTTCAGTCTTAAATAAAA
>JBCAUA010000001.1:6940147-6953806 GCA_038406235.1 Peronia verruculata | reverse complement strand
TGAGGTATTAATCATTCTCGCGAGATTTGCCTAAAATCGGGAAAAACAGAGGCGCGGACTTCGCAGCACTGGGGATATATCTAGCTCACTTTCTTACACTTGCTTCTAGATCTAGATCTAATCTAGATCTCTAGATCTAGGCCTATATCTAGATCTATATATCTAGATCTAGATCTAGACTAGAATATATCTTATCTAGATATATATATCTTATCTAGATCTAGATTCTGGATCTAGATTTTAGAATATAAGCAGTTTTAATGTGTGAGTTTACTCACTTTTCTCGTTATCCCAACTGAATTATTACTCTAGACTATTTAACAGAACTTGCCTGTTTTACTTCTTTTATCTATTTATTAATATTATTATTTTTTAAGCCTTTAAAGAGCGTCTCTTTCGTTAATCACAGAGGAGAATGGCAATACTTACTAAGTTACTACCGCAGTAGATTTGTCTCGCAACAGCTGTTATCAACCGGAAGTACAGTTAAGGATGAGTAGACCTAAAGTTATGAGCCAGGGTGGCTTTTGTTTAAAAGAGTGAACGCATCTTTCGAGACAATTCTGCCAGTCGTATTGTTGGATGCTTGCAACGTTGTATATGGTTATATAGGATATTTATCAGAATACAAAGTATTTGTCTCATATCAACCGTTAGTAAAAAAAAACATAAAACGACCGCAATGTTCAAGAACGAGCGTTTGTAGGATTAAACCAAAGGATATATTTTTAGGAAGTTGAGACCTCCAAAATCAATCAGTTCCTGAATGAGAAAAATGCAACGACTTGACTTTTATACAACCTTTTCCTCTTTAATTATGAGATAAATGATGACTGATTTTCAGGATTCAAAAGAATAATCTCCTGTAATTAATTTAAAAAATAACCATAATCCTTGAAAATCTGGCAACAGATTCGCCATTTTTGGTGTCTTGGTGAGGAAATGATGGCTCTCTTTGAATAGGACCAGTAAATATAGATCTAGATCTAAATATAATATGCACCATTCTCGGAGTTTTAATGCATAACAGTGATAATTTATTATCGTGGCCTTAAAAGCTTTTCTTTATTCAATATTTACTTTTGTTTTAGTGAAATTATCCTGTATTCCCAAATCTGGACCATGTTTTATGGTCCACGCAAAGAAATTGACTAATTATAAGAAAAAACCTGGTTTGTATTAAATTTTAGATTTTGAAAAAATATGGGAATTTCTGGTCCACAAAATTAATTCTCCAGCTCTTACAGTCATTCATTAGAGTCTACCCAAAGTATTAAATTTTGAAAGTATCATAAAAATAGAGATCTACAGAGTCTAGATCAGATCCTGAAGACTGTCTAGTGGAATTTCTATCAATTTTATGAACACTTGACATTTCTAGGCCTAGATCTAGATCTAGATCTATATCATATCTAGAACTAGATCTAGATTTAGATAAAATCCACATTGATGCCGGCAACGAGTTAAAATTATAAGAGCCAGAGGTATCAATAATACGTATTGGCACACGAAATGATGAGCACTAGCTGAAGCAGTCGAATGTGAATCATTTGGATTTAAACTTAGCTGTAGCAGCCCTTAATTGCTTAATTTCATCAAGACCCATCACATGTAGTTCTAAATCTAGATCAAGGTTAGATCTAGATTCTATTTTTTGTAGAAATTTCTGTCATTGTTGAAGCCTATAGTATAAATTTTTATATAAACTTGCTTCTTTTTTTATAAATCTGTATAGATCTAATGTGCACATATCTCAGTGGTTCTAAAATATCTATATTCTAACCTCACATTAGCATCTCATCTAAGTCTGTTGTCAGTGTTATAAAACTTTTGAGCCAACTTTATTCAGAATGTAATTATGGTGTGCATGGTTCACTGCTGCATAAAATAATACCTTAAAAAACTTCCTAGCTGGTACTTGTAAAGTGAATTTGCATGAGATATAGGATTACTTTTAATTAATATTTTATTCACATTTTCAAAGAAATGCGTCGGAACTCTGATTTAAGAAAATGACTGGACCAGGATTTTTATTTGTTAATCTCAGAATTTCTTTATATCCAACAGAGACCATAAAAAACAATGGGACGACCCATACATTGACTCATCTTTACTATTGATTATTGCCCCTGATAAGTATCCCTTTACAAAGCTTGCTCATGCATTTTATATAGAATAATGTCTAACAATAACATTTTATTTTTAAAAACAATGAGCTGTTGAAACTGATAGGCAACTGAACAATGCGTTTTACTCTGTGCTGAAAGCTAGAGTAATATGCTGCAGTCTGTAGGCTTTTTTTTTTCTTTAACTTTAAGCAATAATGCAGTTTAATTGATGGCCACTCCATGACCATTACCTGCGTGTGTTAGATCTATTATGTCGCAGAACATTCCTTGACACAGTAAAGATTACTCGTCGTCTCCCCCACCCTGCACACCCTGTTCAATCTGCGTTTCACCTACATAGACAGAGAAACACCACCCCATCCCAGGATGTTTTACATGGGCCTAGCCTACTGCATTAAGTATTATGCAAACGTTCTCGCCCTCAACCATTATTATTAGTATGTAATCAGAGCCGGCGGGCATTGTTAGGAGTGGATGAACAAACAAAAAGCTGGTCGCCAGCTCAATTTAACCATCTTTGGCATGCGACTATGTGGTTTCATTTAGTCATCACTATTGGAAGGATTATATTTTTTAGCAAGATCAGTACTAGGAGGATTGGCATTTCACAGATTCCAAGATTTTATTGCAAGAAAGAATAAAGGAGTAAAATGGGACTGCATATTCTTTTCTTTATTACTGAAATTTTGCAACATCCAATTTTGTAATATATCATAGTTCCACTGTAGCAAAATTGTAAAAGATAAATGAATTTAAATTATAATACTTCTGGCCACATTTGGAAATCGCTAGGGGAAGATGATTTTAATCAAATACCATCAGTTTTCGCCTGTTCAAATTAGAGGAAAACAATTGGAAAAAAAATTGAAATATGTCGTGACATGGTTTGAATAGCAGTGGCCACCATCTTGCTACTTTTTTAGGATTTTCTATTTTTCAACAAATGTGCCCGAAATTTTGCAGTTGTCAGTTCCATATCTAAATTTTATCATGCAATTTGTGATAAATTGCTTTGGTGTTTTTCCAGTTTTTTACATTTGGTATTTAAAAAGGGGACAGATTTTTTAAAAAATTTGACCCCAAAATCTCAAATATATCTTAAAATGATCCAAAAAATTCCTATGTCCACAAAAATTTTTGCAGTATATATAATTAATTTGTTCTGTATTCATGCCAAATTTCATGATATTATGTTCAGAAATAAAAAGGTAGATTGCTGAAAATGTCATTTTGAGAAAAATGTATATTTTCAACATGAAAAGTACTCAAAAGAAGCTTTTATGTCGGGCTTTCAAACTAAAAACATGATTGTTTATACTAAAGCTCTGTCCATAATTTCTATAATTTTGTGACTAATCTGCTTATTTTTTTAATCCATTTTTGCTCCCTTAATTCTATCTCTATTGGCCTGCCCTAGTGTAGTTTAAAAATCCTAAGAGGTCTTCATATGGCCTCCATGTCCGAATTGGTCAAAAATAAAAGTGTCTTGACCCTTGCAGTGACAGACAGATAGTGTACTACTCTACTCTGAAACAGCAGAAATGGAGCAAGCCATGCTCTCATTAGGCTGTGGAAACTTCATTTTAGAGGTTCTTGAGAAGGTTTTAGCTGATTTGCGGTGTGGTCAATGTCTGCTGTATTCAGCCAGTGTCCATTTATGGTACTGGAGCTCTTGGTATTGGTGGCAGAGACCATAGTCATATCATTTCTGCACAGTTTTTGCCAGTACAAAACGAAACATTGTCAATCTATCATTGATGATTGAATATCAAGCCCTCACTGAGCCAGCTTGAGGCACTGGCCAACTATTGAATGAATACCCTTTCAAGACCTAGGAATGGACATATCAACTTGTTATACATGTATATCATTTTTTATATTCACAAAAGGCATAACTTTCAGGATCAAACAAAAGCCCAAAATGAATTTTTTTTTGGCAAAAACCCAATTTCGAATGTTATAGTGTTTCATTCGTAAATAACATTTTGTTTTTTTTCTATTTACAGTATTTGTAACCGATGGCTGCTTTTCACTATGCAGAGAGCGAAAACATGGATGCTTCAAAACTTACACCAGATGATAGTAATGTACATGTAACTAGTGACAATGACCAGAAACTTATCACACTTCCAGCTCATTCATCTCATCAGAACAAAGCTATTGTGGTGCAAATGGCCTCAAAACCAAATACATTGACCACAACAAAACTTAAAAGTTTATTACCAAAGAATCTGCTGGGCTTACTTCCAAAAGCAGCAGAAGCTGATGTAAGTCCGTCGCAGATAAGAGAACCAAGGATTCAACCAGCAGATATTATTCCTTCATCTCCATCTGCTGATTTCATCATGACTGCACCCAATACAGTAAATATGAAACCTCATGATTACACTCATAGCATAGAAGTTAATGCCTCGGAGAACACATCTGATTCATTGGAGAACATTCTGCAACATATCCAAAATTCCTTAATCTCAGCATCTGTGATCAATGCTGAGGATGGTAGGGCACATTCCTATTCAGATGCTGAACAAGAAAAGCCCTTGGTTCAAACTGGTGAGGAGGTACAAAATTATGTCACTCAGGCTGTTGACAGTAGCAGATCTCTGGGAGAGAAACATCCCCTAACACCTGTTACTTCATCTTCACATCAGATGACAGAAGAACTTGACAAAGAGCAAGATGTTGTCAAAAAGACAATGGTGGAGGCTTTCGTCAAAATGGTTGTGTGTCGCAAAGTGACAGTGCAGAAAGTAGACGCAAAAACTGGACAAATCCTTGACACAAAAGTGAAAACAGTAAGTTAAAACATAACAGTTGCTGAGTTTCATCTTCATGACGTTCTGGGAATATGGGGGTTCTGAGAGTGATTTTTTAATAGTTGACCTAGCTACTTTTAAACCTCAAATTTGGATTCAGCATGCTCAAAGTAGGGGAAAATCGTGGAATTTTTTGTTTTTTTTTTTGTTTTGTGTCCAGTTGCCACGACAACACCTTGTAATGGACTTTGTGTCTTGAAAATTAGCCTTCTTCAAAAGCCTGTCATTCCTAGTGTATTGAATATAATAGTTTGAAATTTTGCACATTAATGCAATAACTCTATGTAAGAAATAATAATGGTCTTTTTTTAAAAAATTCATACAATGTCTCTGTCATAATTTTTTTGAAATTTATATGTTTGTTGACAAATGTGTATACATCTCCATTTTCCACCAGTTATCCAATTTTCATTTGAAAATGCCACTAAAAGAACAAAGAATACATATTGAATTATGGAGAATATAGGTAGAGCACAGAAAACTTGAACACACTAACCTTGAATTCAAGGAAAATGTTGAACATCCTTATCAGCCCCATTTAAAGTCTGATGTTTTCTTCCTGTTGTTTCAGTTACATGGCCATACACATGTGATTGTTGAACTATTTCTTTTTATTTGTCATTAACATTTGTACCAACAGTATTGGGATTGAGCACAGATGTAGGGCACTTTTCTATTGGGAATTTTTGTATTTCTTTGGTGTATTTCAAGAATGACTTTATTTGATTTCTCATGTGATACTGACAGAATTTTTAATTTAGGCCTTTTCAGTCTTAGTTTTACGTAGGACTACACTGTGCCAGGAATAAATTTATTGATAAATGACTCTGTCAGGCATAGATTATATGAATGTGAGTGCCTGATCTCAAATTTCTGAGGGTACAAAATATATGCTTAAAAAATTTTATCCAGATTAATAACAACATCAGGTGTATTTCATGTTGAATTAAAGTTTTGATAGTATTAGTCAAAATTTTATACTATCTATGGTGTCATTTTAGTGCATGGTAGCAATTAAACTAATTGAGATGTGACACAATGAAATCAGGTGCTTGTCAAATTTTGAGCTAATGAAGTTATTGATACCAGTGTTAAGCTTATTCATTTCCCTTTCTGTGTGTCGAAAAATTATTGTTCTATCTTAATAGAAGTCGAGCTATTGGCAGTTAAAGATGATGAGGGTAACTTGTTGTTGCAACTCAGTTTAGTGAGAAAATGGGCGATCACTTTTTGTAAATCCTCATTTATCTTTGTTAGCCCATGCCGCTAGACTACAATTTTTGGGCTTTTACTCAAGGTATTTCAGCAAGCTGAATTCTGAAATGCATTTTTACATTGATATAAAAGGATTCTGTGAAGAAAAAATTGCCTTTGAAATTTGTTCACTGTTGAAAAACCTGTGATTTCTCCATTGACAAGTGCCTGATTTCATTGTTTTGTGCCTCAATTTAATCTTACTCACCTATGTATACTGTTTTTTTTTTTTTTTTAATGTTCACCAGGAAGAGGAAGAGCCTGTTATCTTAGGAGTGGACTGTGTTGAGACTACAGAGGATCTCATGTCATCTTCAACAGAGCCAGCTAATGAGAACAACAGTACTGATCTGACTACTTCCAAATGGGCAGCTTCTGTAGATGGTGGACTCAAATTCCTCAGTGCTGTGTCTGAGAGTCGACAGAAAATTGGGAAAAGCGTGATTAAAGATAAATTGCTCAAATCATCTTCACAGAAAGGAGCTCTTAAGCTTGTAGGAGGAACAGGCTCTGATGTGATGGAGCCTGCTATTGAATTGTCCCAAACTTACACGGTTGAAGCCTCGACCAGTCAAAACACAGCAAGTGTCAAGATAGAAAATGAGAGCGACCTTGAGTGGAATGAGGAACTAAATGACAACAGTGAAGACTATGTCCCAGGAGGCAGCAAGAAATCTGCTAAACTTGCCTCAAGAAATCAAGGTTATAAGACTGATAAATCCATTAGATCAGAATATCGCTATCTTGCAAATGTGAATCAGGCAAATGTAAAAGAGGAACCATCTGAAACTTCAGAAACAAACAACATGAATTCAAGTCCTGTAATATTACTTCCTAGAAAGAGAGGGAGGAAAAGAAAATGGGACAATGCACTGGGCATGGCAGCTAATCTCAGAACTTGTCAGTTCTGCAGTAAGCATTTTAGCAATATCCAGGCATGTGCAAAGCATATGAAAAAGGGGAAGTGTGTGTCGTCGGTATTCTGTTTGATTTGTTCAAAGCCTTTTAGTAATGAGCATGAATTAGAAATCCATCTTCTTACACATGGTAACGACACAAAGAGTGGAGCTTTTGAGTGTAGAGATTGTAATCGAGCATACAGAACTCGCGCAGGTTATGTTAAACATTTCAGAATGGGCACTTGCCTGAAAAGAGATGAATTTGAAGATGGCCTCACTGGAGACTTTGAATGTGATTTGTGTGAATCGAGATTTAGCACAATAGATTACCTGAAATTGCACAGGTATAAAGTTCATGAAAATCCTAAAGACACACATACTTGCCCCGACTGTGGCAAAAGATTTTATAGTACTCAGGGGTACAATAAGCACAGAGGGGGCAGACCGTGCACTGAACCCCTAAAGTGTAAAATATGCGGAAAGACTTATTCAAGCAAGGCTAAAGAAAGTTTCAAGATCCACATGAAACATCACAGATCGGAAGTGACAGGGATAACATTCCAGTGCGATGAATGTGATCGCAGTTACATGACACAGATGGCTCTCACTAAGCATAAACTGTCACACACAGGTGTGAAACCATATAAATGCGATGTTTGTGGCAAAGAGTTCTCAATGCGCTACATGGTGAAAGACCATGCCAGAATGCACACAGGGGAACGACCTTACCTGTGTAGCTTATGCGGCAGTGCTTTCAGCAACAAAGGTCATTTAGGGAGGCACTTGAGGTCCCATGAAAACGGAACATTACTGAAACGAGGACGTCCCAAGAAAATCAAAGAACCAGAGGAAAATAATGCTCAAGAAACCGAACTCAAGATGATAGATTTAGGGCAGACATTGCAGAATTTGGATGGACAAACTATTCAAGTGGTAGACGGACATTTGTTTGAGTCTCAATCTTCAGGAACACCAATGATTATTCAAGCCAGCAATAACACAATAATTATAGCAGAAGGTTGGCCCAATGCAAATGTTGGGTCAGCTTTAGCAATTCCTAGCTCTCAAGACATTGCAAATGTAACTGCCAGTATTATCTCATCAGGAACTCAATGAAATTGATGATACTGCATTGCTATAGTAGTACTATTAATTCAGCACCATGTCATATAGCAACCGTAAATGTTTTGGCATTGATCGTCTAAAATGGGCATGTTTAACATTTGAAAGAGTTAACACCCTTAAAATAGCTTGACTTAGGACAAATTTTCATGTAAAAGTGATGCTAGCATAAAATATAATATAATTATACATTTCATGCACTCACATGTATGCATTCATTGTTTCCTCCTTTGTCAAAAATACACACAAGTTGACAGATATAAGAATCCCATCAACATGTGGGCAAGTCAGTTGATGTATATTTATATTTTTTATCAGTAAACAAGTCAGATTGAGAAGATGTCTGTGTTAAGAATGAAATTATTTTAAATGTGGAATTTTTTTCGGGAAGGGGGGGGGGGGCTGTTAAACATTTAAACTATCTTCAGCAGGGTACTTTCTACTACAGCCAGATTTCAAAGAGTTTGCAGTGCTTGATCCAAGATACCTGCAAAAGTAATAATCCATATTGTTATTTTATTCTTTGTTTGATGAATTGATAGGTTGGTTGATTTTATTTCTTTTTTTTTTTTTTTCGTTTTTGTTTTTGTTGTAAATATCATTTACGTAATACATGCATAGGGTTTTCGCTATGCACCCTGGCTGCAAAACACTGACTTGTTACACATGCTTGTCATTTCTCTGTAAAATCCTGTTTTTTTTGTTTTTTTGTTAGTAGTAATTTTATGATTTCTCAAATGTTTCTTTCGTACTAAAATTTTTATTTACATTTTCTGAAATTGTCTATTGTAAACTTTAGATAAAACGTCTGGTCTTGTTTATTTGTTACATGTCTTGTTTTCCCTTCATTATGATTGATATAAGGAAGATAAATTTAATTCTGCATCCCTGAAACTGAAGCTGATTGACAGCTTCATTTTGCCTGAACAATGATAAATCTTAAACCTACCCGATTTTCACTTTTCAGTGAAATATATAGATCTGGGTTTCATTAACACCAGTTTTCTCCCCTGATGAGATGCCTTGCTGCTTCAGAAAATCCAATTTTTTTATTCTTGAAATCTTCAGCTAAATTTTGATACAAAACTTAATATTTTCAGAAATGGTCAAAATTGGATCTAAAAGTGAAACATTGATTGAGTCTGAGTGTTTTCCGTCATTACCCAGGTACATCAGTTTTTGAAATGTAACAAGCATTAGGTATTAATAATTATTATTGAGTTCAGTGGAACATACATGTACATGTATTCACATTGAAACATCTTGAAGACAAACTCTGCACAAATATTTGTAAGACTTCTTCTCTGTCACATTAAAAAACAACTGGATGGACTCGGCATGTAGATGTGATTACATAAGAATACACATAATTATGTTGCCAAAAAAAAAAAATATAACTTTCAGGTAATTTGTGTATCATCACCTCAATAGACTATTATCTGGTCTTTGATGTTCATATCAAAGATTTACAGTTATCTCATACTTCTACTGCTGTAATCTAAATACATTGTATATGTATTAGCCAAGATTTTATTATTGTGTAGGATACATGACAAAAGAATGAAGTGTAATGTATAGAAATGTACGCTAGTCTTTTTAGAAAGATATATTATTATGCCAGCTTTTTCATCTGCTTGTTTGTCATGGTTCATCTGCCCTTATTATTGTCCCAGACTGGAAGATGAGGTGTAACTGGCAGTGCAACTGAGAAAAAAGGATGCCTTTATCTATCATGCGCTCGAAAATATTGCAATGTTGGAATACATAGTACATATAATTCTGGAGAAAGTAATTTATTTATAAACATTTATTTATTTTTTTTTAAATTGGCAGTTATTTAGAATGTCACTGTAATGCACAGGAAAGGATGTATGTGTGTCACTGTCCAGAGACAAAGAGCATGTATATGTAATTTCAACAGCAGTTTAAAATTAATTTTGTGCATTTTCAACAGGATGTGGAAAAGAGAGGGAAAACCACTGTGTTTGACAAAAGTGTATTGTGTTAGTTTGCTTTGATATTTGATTGCAAACATTCTTTGATGTTCACGATTATGGGAGACTTGACAGAAATATGGTGAGCTGTTCTCTGTTCTACCATCTCTATTTTTCGCATTTTGAGAACATTGATATTTTATTTATGTTTAGAAACAGTTTTTGCACATAGGAAATAGAACAAGGTGATTTTCAAAATCTATCATTTTGGGCATGGGATTGGTGAAATAATTAGGCAACATTATATGGTAGATTTACTTTTCCTCTTTCATAAGTCATGTTTATGTATCTCCAGAAAGCCCAAAAGTGGAGATAGAGCACCAAAGAACTGAGCTCACGCATACATAAATATCAAATAGAATTCAAAGGAATTGATTCTGTAAAGTCTGTCACTGAAATCTTTATTTTCACTCAGTCAGCACACAGTTTTATAAGAAAGTCCATTCTGTCTTTACTCTACAACATTTGTTTCATTCTAGATTCTAAGTTAGCAAAAGACACAAATAAATTCTGTAGCAGTGCAATACAGTGACTCAAGAAACATTTTGAAGCATCTGCTGTATAGAAGAGTATACTATATGAAACAAAAAGATTTCTCTGTGTGTCTATGGGCATTTCCACATACACGTGTGACACAGCTGTTGCACGTTGTTTTAATATCAAGTTAATGATCTGAGGGGTGTGTGCTGTGTACCTCATCATGCTAGAAATCCATCTGTTCCTATATGTGATCTTATTAGAAAAATTGTACCACTACCAGGAAGTACCATTCACAGCAGCCCCCGCGGGGGCCCGAGGTTTATGAGTAGGTTCTCTGCTCCCATCTGCAGGCAGTGTAAGCCCGCCATCAATGGGGTGTCTCCCATGGAGTGCCATCATTGACATTCTATGGAAGACATCTCTTCTCTGTCTCCTTTGCTCCTGTCTTCTGTCCCACTTTCGTTTCTCTCTTCTTCTTGACATGCACACTACAAACATTTGTTGTTACCGTGTTTGACACAATATAGCCGTAATCGTGCTGATGTGTCGTTAAACCCCACCACAGACAGACAAACAATCCATTCACAGTTTTATACTAATTTGAACTGAATTTGGCTCTACAGTGATTTGGGCCTTATCTGCTGTGGAATGGTAAATTCACCGTTGATGTACAATTTTACACTCTGTGGACATTTCATAGAACAATTGAAATTAATTGTGTTACTGTTACTAGTGTTACATTGTATAGAAAATCAATTTGGAAATAAAATCTCTTAGAGCTGTTTTTCTTAGATAATTTTTGTTGCTCTCGTTTCTTTACATTGTCTGTACACTGTACTTCTACTTTGATCTGTGATTATTATAACATGTGAAACAGATGATATTTTTTTTTTTTTAACAGCAGTGTTTTTCCTTTTTTATTATTTTTTTTTTTAAACAAAACACACTATATATTATACTTACAAATTTGTCTCAAAATATATGTGGACTGAAAAGTTCGTCTCTTAAGACTTGTGTTCTATCAAATAACATTGTGATGGGAAATACTTGTATGTACAGGCATTTGTGTACACCCAGACGTGAATACAGGCAAGCACGCACGCACGCACTACATGTAGGCCTACTTATCACATACATGTGTACCATGAAATCTGATTGTGGATGGAAAATGTTAACAAAGCACAACATTAAAAGCTACAAACATGCAGTTACATATATATGTACAGTACATGTACATGTATTTCTGAACTAAAAACAATTTTCTTCCTTCAAATTCATATGAAAAATCTGTCAGCGCAAATGCTTAAATATTTAGAATAATTCACATGTATAATAGGTAAAAATATGCATGCATAATATATTCACAAAAGAGACCTGAGATTAATTTTTAAAAAATCACTTAGGACTAAATGTGATGACACAAGTTGATAGACTCAAGTTTGTATACAGAATCTGAGACACGTAGTCATAGCACAAGTAAGATGTTAGGCCTGAAGAATGACAGAATACGTGTACATGTATGGTACATGTAGATTGGTCAGTCGACCGAGATAACCACCCCAGATGAAGCTGAAAGGCGTAGAATAACCTAAACCTGGTCAGTCGAATCCTGGAGTCACAACGCTGAAAACAAAAAAGCATGTATGTAGGCCTACTGTAAAGAGCATCTTTTCATCCAGCTAGGTTACTTCCCTTTGACAAGTGCAAGAGGTGTGGGGCAAACTTCGATGTGAATAATAATACATGTAATAATAATAATAATAATATAAAATATCACAATAGGAAAAACACATTTTTATCATGTAGTGAATTTTTCAGAATTTTCTGTTATTTATATTTGACATAACAAGCAAAAAAAGTGATTTTTTTTTTCTTCTGTACAATGCTTATGTTATATCTCTTGTTCTTGGCCAAGGGAAATAATGTAATTTTTCTGACGGTCAAAATGGCGCATTAAACAATCATCGTTGTCTTTATGTAGCACTGAATGATCAGATATTGATAATTCGAACCTTCACATACACTGCAAATCTTATGTTGAAGTCAACAGAATTGTTTTACTTTCATATGATTTAAGTCACTCCCGTGCTGGTTCCAACAATACTAAAAAAAAAAAATCATCAATCAACTGAAAATCAACTCAAACGGAGATCGAATCAAACGACGATGGGGGACGCAGTAGCTCTATGGTAGGGCGTCTGCTCATGGAGAAAAATGCCGGAATCGACTGGCGGGTTCTGCATAGGGGGATGACAGAACACGAAGATCGAAAACCCGCATTTTTTCAGTGACTCAATGGTCCCCTGGCTTCCTGTGGGTCGGGCAAACCCGACGTTTAGCCTTCTCGGATGAGGGCGAATATATTTCGGAGTTACCATGTGTACGTTACGCACGTTAAAGAACCCTTGGCAGTTGAAAATCGATGGAAGAGTAGGCTGAGTGCCGCCGTCCGGGCAAAAATTTTCAAATTCCAAATTTCTCCTTCAAAATTTCTCAGCAAAAACTGGGAACTTCTAAAAGCCGGGATAATCCTACTTTCTTAGGATTGAGAGGCTTAAGAAAAACAAACAAAAATCAAACGACTTCAACTAAAGTGCAGTCTGTGCGTTTATTGCACAGACTGTACATACATTAAGAAGAAGAAAAATAGGAAATTCCAACCAATGAAGAGTAGTGACGCTCCCTTTTCTTATAGTTGTGACCATCACTCACTCGTGGTCTTGTTTAATTTTTACACGCTTGCTGAAAAATTGGCAACGACGAGAGACTTTAGTGTACGTCTCCTTATGCACGAACCGCTCGAAAAAACTGGCGCTCGAAAATCAAATAAGTAAGATTTGTATGAAGCCATCTCCTTGTGCGTGGCGCAACGTCAAGCCTCCCTGCGCCGCGTATAGATCCTTTCCACGTTCGTGTTTACTTCCGTGTTTGGATGCGAATTTTTGGTGGGCGGACGCGGAAGCGA
>JBCAUA010000001.1:6884226-6932248 GCA_038406235.1 Peronia verruculata | reverse complement strand
CTAGGAAATCTAAAGGTGTAAACATTGTCTACACGGTAGCGTCCATTAAGTCAGAAAAAAAATCAGAAGTTGCAATCACCACTCCGGCGATATCGTCATTGAGACGTAGCGGGACCTGTCGTCGCCACAGTGGCGATAGAGACATTGAGTGAGTTAAGCTTGATTTCAGTGAATTCTACCATTGATAACTTCAAAGTAGCTGTCTTGTAGTAAAACATATATGCATGTATGTAAAAAAATGGCGATCAAAAAATATTTTCAGTATATTCTGGTGAATAGATGGGATCTTGGTAGAAACAGATAATTCATAACAAACTGAGTATTGTTACATTCCTTTTTGTCAGTATAAAGTGAGATGATGGATTTTTTATGAGATAGCCTGCCCTTACAAATTACTGTTTTAGATAGAACATGTTTCAGAATGTGGGATGGAAAGTATCCTCAGAGTCACAACAGCCTTCACCAGGATCTGACGTCACAACATGACAAGTTGGCCAAAATAGCCCCAAAAGGTGGTTGAAAGGCCTAAATACGTAATAAACGAACTGTTTAAGAATCAGTGAGATAAACTGTGTGTCTTGATCTAAATTTTTAACTCTTTGAGCCTTGAGCCCCCTAAGCTAATCATGATTCCCCTGCCTGAGTTGCTGAGCGATTTAAGTGTGTATTTGACACACTTAAGTAAATGCATTTGGCTCTTGTAGTTGACTGGTAAATACAAGACTTAAATATATCATCATATGATGTATTCTTACACCAGTTATGAAGAACCAAAATTATTTTTTCGTTTATTAAATTGTTTATTTCCTTTATTTTTGGTACTGAAAAAACTTGTCAGAAATGGCAGTACTATATTTGCTTAGATGAAAGTGCTTGAGGGAGGAAGTTTACGCAGTTGATAATGCTTTCAAATTTTATTGAAAGTGTGCTATTTTTAAAAAAATTGGCTGTGGCAACTACATTGTTTTTTGAAGTGTCTATAATCATGCCTTTTTTTTTTTTCCCAGCTTTTAATCTTGTGAATCATAAAAGTTTTCTGTTGTCCAGTAACAGCATGTAACTTTCTTCTGTTCAATTTTAAACTGGCTCAGCGGTCAGATGGCTGATTTGGAGAAAAAAAAAAATGGATTGAGAAAGTTTTAATCAACCCATTGAGAAAGAGGGGAAGGGGATCCTATTAAGCCAGTAATGTGAAGGAAAATTTATTCATAAAGATTGTACGTGTATTGAATTAGATTTGATTATTTTGTCTTCAATTTGCAATTTTTGATTTTTTTTTTTTTTAATAGTTGGAAGAAGTATAGTCATTCTGACTCAACAAGATAAAGTTTAATTGATATGGTTGGAAAGGGATAACAAAATCTCATAGTTAATTTGGTACTTGACATTGAGCGATGTCTTAAAAAAAAAACAGGCTAACATAAAAATGCGTTATACAAGGACAAGGTCTGTGTGCTCATGTCGGGTAATGTAAAAGCAACAGTTTTCTTGTTTCCGTTAACATGTAGGCCCATGTATATTTATTGGGAGTGTTTTGAATGAGCCATACCATGAGGAGGTCTTTTTATCTTACTATCATAAGTAAGCCAAAGCCTGCATATTCAAAGTGTTGGGCTTCATAGGAATGAGATTGTGGAATAAAAAACATGATGAAGTGGAGACTAGATAGTAATACCATGATGTGAAAAAAAAAAATAAATACATTAAATAACTACATATACTTTGGTTGGTTGGAGAATTGTTAGTTGATCTGTTAGTCAGTCAGTCAGTTGGTTGGTTGGTCTGTCAGTACATAAGTATGGAAATACATAAGTAAAAAGTTATCCCCCCAATTTTGAAGCAGCTGCTGAATGCACATGGAAAAACTATACTCACTGTATCTTTGAATCTTTTGAGAATTTCATTTTGGCACATTGATTAACTTATTCATAGCACACTTTTTTTTTTTAGCTTTGTTTCGCTTGTTTGTTTGTTTATTTTTTTTACCAAATGTTTATTTGTTATCATCATTGTGAAACATACACCTTTACTCCATCATTCCTCTGACTAACCAGGCAACTTTGCATGTAACCACTTGTTGTTTCATCCATGTCAGAAATTTCCTCAGGTCATTAGACAGTATATATCAATCCATGTTTGTATATGTATGTAAGCCCACTTGAATTCATTGTGATTTTACAGATGTTTTACAGATATAACTTAAGTTCTGATTGTATGTATATCAGTGTTCTAAATTGGTTTTCCATATCATATATTTTACAACTGCTGAGTGATATGACATGTTGCCACTTTATAATAATGGCATGAGTCTTACAAAGATGAAAATCATCTGATGTCTTATGGCATTCCTGAGCATAAGAACTATCAGATTAGCATAATTCATACAAAAAAGAGATACATCAAAAAAAGTATATATTAATTCAATAAAGATAATGATAAAACTTGTCAAATGGCTAGTTTTTATTCTCATCATCTCAAAAATGGTGAAGATTAGTTATGTTGTTATTGTAAGACATGAGTAACAATTCACTTGTTAATGTTATAAGCCTTAGCAGTCCCATTTAGCTTTCCCAATATTCATCAATATTTACCAAGATGTACATGATTATGTATTTATATGCTCATTTTTTTGTCTTGTTATGCCACTAATGATTTATATTTTTCGAAACATATTTGATCCTAATGAGTAATTCTGCTTGATTCCAGATGCACAGAAAGATGTATATTTATTAAAAATGTAGAATTTAGTAAAATTTATGTAAGAATGCGTTAGGTATTAATTTTTGACATCTCTTTTAATTGCGATAAATTTTAAATATAATTTGAGAATATTTCTAAATCATACTTTGTATTACCAAAGCAATACCAGTCCTTAGCTCAAAGAGTGGAAATAATTTCCTTAGGAAGTATAGCCTCATTTTTGGTTGTTCTAACCTCACTCTTTGCCCCCCCCCCCCCCCCCTTTTTTTTAAATACTTTTTTTTTTCATCCATTTCATTTCTTCTTGCATAATGGGAAAGAAATCCATTTATTTGTAGAAAGTATATGATGCCTTCCATGATCTTTTTGTTGCCAGAGACGTCGACATTTCAAATAACTAAATCTGGCTGATGATTACATATGGCTAATATTATGAATAGAATATTTGGCCACACAAGTTTTGACACCCTTACATGGGCCGTACATATGTTGAGAATGAAAGAAAATGGGTTAAGAGCCATTACCAATATACCAGTAATAAGCAGTGAATGATTAATACAAGGCTGAATAGCTGTTGTATATTTATGCTCGATACTTTTAGCCTTTTTTGTATCAATTGTTATATATCTTGGTCTGGTGGAGTTTTTCTTCTTCTTCACACCTAGTGAAGCAAATGGCCTTAACAATAGTTTCACACTGTCTTCTTGTGGAGATTTTCTTCATTGCTTGACATAGCTGGTCTGTGGCTCTTGAGTTCTGGGTGGCAGCTCTGCTGCCAAGTTTGATTAGAACTCACTTGTTTCTCCTTCCCTTCTAGATCCAGTGCCACAGAAGCCAAAACATTGAGTTCGAGTGCAGAGAGTCGAAGTGAATTGTTGCATGATATCTGTTTAACATTATTATTGAAAAGATATTGCCAAAACTGTTATGATGATGAAATCATGTACCCTGTTGGCTTTTGAACAAAACAAAAAAATTGATAATGCATAATATATGGGAATTACAGTGTATACTTTCCTCAGACATTTGCCTCAAACACGGATGTCTGCATATCTATATCTCAAATTTTTTATTTATCTTTCCATCTAAAAGGGACTAATTCTCTGTCTTCTGTCCCACATTCTTTCCTCTCTCCTTCTTGACGTGTAAACATATCTTACCGTGTTTGACACAGTATAGTGGCAATCTTGCTGATGTGTCGTTAAACCCCAACACAGACAAACAAACAAGCAAACATTGTATGTATCAAAGACTATCATGTTGCTCACTGTTTTTATATGAGATGGAAACAATAACTGATAAAAACACAATTTATTGCTTTTGCTTTCCTGTCATTCATCTCTTATTTTACTCATTCTTTTTTGGCCTGATGTAATACCAATACTACAGTGTTACCTAATTCTTTATGATATACAGTGTACTATCATTTTGAACATATTATTATTTTATAAAAATATAATAGAACTGTCAGACCGGCAACTAGCAAAACAATTAAAAAAAAACAAATTACGCAGAAATCTATAACTTGATAGTGATGGTCAAATATCTGCCAAATTTTCGAGTCAACTTGACTCTTCTTCAGGGCAATAATGAAAACATATAAAATGTAAATAGGGTATTGCTGTACATGAAAGGAAATGTTAATAAAATGATTTGTTTTATGTAAAACTTGCTGCCACACTGTTTTTTGTTTTTTTTTCAATTTCTCGGACTATCAACCATACAACTTTTAGATCCAATTTTTACACGGTATAATTTTTACCCGGTCAGTTTTGTTTCCCTTTTCTGTTCTTCAATGACTTTATTTCTTCTGCCTCAGTTAATGATTTATGTGCATACAGCTGGAATGATCACTGCTTTGAATGTCTGAGAGTTCTATTTTTTGATTTATTTTTTCAAATCCCACGAGTTGAGAGTTAGTTTCTAATAATGAATTTATCTCGAGCAACATCCAGGCAGTATACCTGATACATACTCAAATCCATTTCATTTGCCCTATTCACATATGCTTAAAAATTATCCTGACGAATTTTGTATTTTTACGCACCAGTGATCCAAGGTTCATTTTCTGAATTTGGACACCTCTGGCACAGAGACTGCTTACCAGGCAAACTGTGAAGCACTTGTTTAAAATATTGAAACAGGGTTAAATGTAATTTTCAAAAGGAAACTATACAACTTTTCATTTTAACAGCTACAACCATATTTGTTAATGTTGCAAGTAAAACAATTGGTATTGTTCATAGTCATACTATCCTGGATCCTTGACCAAACAACTATCCTGATCAGACATATGACATATATATGTCAATGTATTGGATCCAGTGATAATTCCTTGCCTCAGTACTATATATACATTGTATTCATCCCTAATACATGTACATATACTTATCAAAATTGTACTTCTGAAAAAGAACGGAAAAAGTAAAATAGACGGAACTCATTGACTTTGTCACAAGTTTGAATAAACAAAGTGAGGAAGTAAAAGTAGCCATATTTGAAAGCCACAGACATATATATCAGTACATTGTTCATGTGTATAAATGTCCTGAGGATTTTTTCAGCATTATTATCATAAATCTCCTTTCCTTTCTTTATTAAGATTTAAATTCTTTTCTCTATCATTGCTTTCTGTAGTTATCAATGCACATTATTTGAAGATTTATTAGTCTAGCCTATGTAGAAGGTGATACATAATCTTCCCCTTTATTGACTGTGTTGTTTCCCTGAATTACCATTGAGTACATCGACATGTCAAGCATTTCTTGGTTTTTGTATTTTGTTAACTGTTATTGTTGTCCCATGATGTGAAACGAATTGAACAACTCATTATAAAGTGATCGGCATTCTAAGCCATCTCTTTCCCTTACATGTTATATTTATTAATGAATTTTCATTTACATGCATATAAATTCATACTTTTATGGTATACGCATCATCATCTTTCTCTCCCAAGAGGGCCCTAGGATTTGATTGTCAGTTCACCCTTCTTGCGTAAGAAGGAGGATACCGAGGACATCTGCTCATAGTCATATCAGTGTTACCTTCAATCACTGCTGAAGTTCAACATCTTGATCACATTTAATGATTGTTTTTTCAAGAATCAGATCATTTATTTGCCTGCAAGAAAGGCTGTTGATTGTGTTAAACTCAGGAAGAAGGTAAAATAATAAGATTTGTGTTTTATCTTGACATGTAAACTGTGAAAAATTCTGGAAAAGCTAAGTTTTAAAGGAGAATCTTTTCGCCTTGTCATAAGAATTTTTCCATATTGTTCTATGATTGATATTTCAAATAAAACCAAGAAAAGTGAGTTTTTCTTTCCTCATTGTGCTTGTTCGGCAAAGCGAAGTAATTAGGCTGATTTAAAAAAGAACAAGCCCCATTTATGGATAAACAAGTGATGAACAAGGCGCCAGTTTTGGTAAAACACGAATATTGCAAAGTCAGAATGGGCTGATGATGCAACATTCCGACATAATACATGCTACCTGTGACTTCTTTCAGAGATACATAGAGATAGATGGAGGACCATGTATTTACAAGTTAATTTCAGAGTCAACACCAAATCTCTGTGAAAGTGGTCAGGGTATTTTGTGTGTTGTAAGAGTGAATCTTTGTGCTGTCTGATAGAGATTATGAGTCAGTCTTCTGGTTGTTTGCCTAATGACAGCCATTCCTGACATTGAATGATTTCACTTTAAAAGGCTCCAGCAAGCCAACTAACCAGGTCCAATTATTCTAATATATTTCTATTGTAAATTTATATGGGTTATATATTTCATTATGATGACTATGATAATATTTTCCTGATTCAGTTTTGTCAGTTAGAAGTATGTGTGTAGTGTTTATGTGTGTTACATTTTCTCATGCAGAATTCGGTTCAGTCATTTTTCCTCTGTATCATCTGTGTTTGTAGTTATTGCATGCACAAACAAGATCATTGATTAATTCAGTTATTTTAAATGTGATTTGTGTGGAAAAAGCATTTTAAGCAGTAATTAAGCTGTTACATGTCCAATGGATTCAGTTTGAGTGTTTGCCTCTGTCTTTGATAAGTCTTTTAGCAGTAGCAGTGACCTATTCCCTTAGCTAGTCTCTCATGGCACAGTATATTTCTCATTGCAGTTTTGGATATTGTCAGATGTTACATTGTAGTCTCTTGTCTTTCTTGAATATACAGCAGAGGTTATTGTTTCATTCCTGTTTTGATACGCTAATGTATGAAGATCAGGAGAGAGTCATTGGACGATGAGTTGTCAGATGAGAAGTATTCAGTATTTCTCAACAGTAGAAAGTCATACAAAAGTATTCCCTAAATTCTGAAAGATAAGCTGACTCTTTTGAAGCCACGTGAAAATGCATAGTGGATGTGAGTGTTTAAGACATGCATTTTACCTAGGTTGAAAAAGTTGTGCAGTGCAACATTTTTCTCCTAGAGCCCCACACATTACATTTACATGCAGTGTATTCCACTTGGTGGTTTGATGTACTATTTGTTATTTACAATGTATAAAAATATAATACGTATATATATGTATGATATATATATTTCCCAGACTACTATACATATATGATATATATATTTCCCAGACTACTACTATTTTGATATGAAATTAGAACTTAGGCAACGAAAGCATTTACAGTGTACAAGTAATGATCATTTAGTGTACTGATAAATGTTTTCTTTTTTAATCATTCCACCCTCTGTGTTATTGTTATCAGGTGTCAGGTATCATATGAAATGTGACACGATGAAATCAGGCTCTCGTCAAATATGGAGCATATGGAGTTATTGGTATCACAATAAAGATTATTGATTTCCCTTTATGTCTGTGAAAAAAGTTTTGTTCCACCTCAGGTAGAAGTGGAGATATTGGCAATTAAAAGCGATGAAGGTGACCTGTTTCTGCAGCTGAATTTAGAGGGAAAATGGCCGATTGTTTTTGCTAATCCTTATTAGGCCTTGTCACTAAATTACAATTTTGGGCCTTTCACTCAATCTATTTCAAGAGATTGAACTTTGAAATGCATTTTTAGATTGATATTGAAGGGTTCTGTGAAGAAAAAAAAAATTGCACTAAAAATTCTTTCCTCTGTGAAGTGCACGTGATTTCTCCAGTCACCTCAGTTTGACGAGCACCTGATTTCATCATGTCACATATCACATTTATGTTTATTTTTGCTTCCAAGTTTTTGTCATAGAAAAGAGCTTATTTACTGGCAGTTGCCTGCATAAGATAGAACTTAGTTTTGGTAGGAAATTCGGCACTTTTTGGTTGTTACCCCAGGCCTGTCTGTCACCCGCACGTGGGACCTATATGTTAGCGTTAGGGTGGACTTGCGCTGGTCGAGAGTCTCATACATGTTAGCGTTAGGGAGGACCATCACCTGTTCGTCGGACCTAGGTTACATGTTAGCGTTAGGGTGGACCTGCGCTGGTCGAGGGTCCCAGCAGGTTAATCCAGCGAGGTTGTTCTATTATGTGGTATATAGATCTACGGATCCTGGGGTAACTAACGAAAAAGCGCTGGAAATTCTATTCCATTACTCAACCCGACAAAATAAAAGATTAAACCCATTGCTGCCATTTTGGTTTTGACACGCACAAGTTTCTTGGAAATCCCTTGATAGAAAGTTACAGGACAGCGAGCAAAGTTCACTAACTGAATCATTTTTTAAAAAACTGTTTTCACTTTTTAATTTGTTAACAAATGTTAATATTGTATGTACATGTATTATGTACAGTGTAAATGCTGATAAATGCTTTCTGCTGTAAAGCATACTCGTTCCTGACTTTTTTCACTAATTGAATTCTTAGAAATACATGTATTATTTAGAATTCTGTAATACTATAATGTATGATGAGTTTTAGAGAAAGACCACTTTGCAGTTGTGACCATTGATATTTTTTTTCCACAGAATTTTCAGAGAGAAATATTTGATATAAAAATATGATACATGTACGGTATCTCGTTTTCAGTATGCTCTACCTCAGTACATCATAATACATGTGTATATTTTGCCTGGAATTTTTCTGACCACGTTTCTGTCCATATGTATGCAAATTTAGAGATCATTCATCGTCTATGAATTGTTGACATTACATAAATGGCTGTTTTTAACTACTTTCCAACTAAGATACTAAATTTATTTTCTTTCACAAAACGTCAATTTAACCTTTTTTTAATCTGAGAAAAAAAAAAAAAAAAAATATTTTGGTATCATAGTCGAAAAATAGTGAAAAACGGTAAAAAAATGGCTGTGACTTCAACGCACATGGCACGACTTGCGACTCATTTGCCCTGAGCACAAGACATTTTTACTGTAGTGGATGCTAAGGACTGGAGTAAGTGTGTCAGCCCGATCTACCGGGCTGTGGGGAATTTGACACCAGAAAATCTGCCCAGTGTACCGGGCTGTAGGGTTCACTTCAGTGGGTTAATGAAACAACCCAACATATTCTTATTATTATAGTTGATTTGTACTTTGGCAGTGGATCAAAATAAAGCAGTAGTGATTTGACAAGGCATTTAGTTTTATGTTCCCATTAATCTCAGTAATGACCGAGGCTTGTGTGGGTGACAAATAGTTATATACGGACCTGGAGCCCATATTTCAGCCTTTCCATTTCTAATATACTGTTTTCAGCATCATATATTATGTAGCACTGACATGTATTTCTTATATTGAGTGACTTTCATACTTGAAATAATTTTTCTCTCAATGTATAGGAGATTCTCGTCAAATTTTGGGCATATTGAGTCTTTGGTATCAATGTTACCCTATTCATTTCCCTTTCTGTGTGTGAAAAAATGTTTGTCCTACCTGAAGTAGAAGTCCAGCTATTGGCAATTAAAGACAATGGGAGTGACCTGTTGCTACAGCTGAACTTAGTGAGAAAATGGCCGATCACTTTAGTAAATCCTTATTAATCTTTGTTAGCCCATGTTGCTGAATTAAAATATTTGGGATTTCACTCAATCTGTTTCAGCAAATTTAAGTCTGAAATGCATTTTTAGATTGATATTAGAAGGGTTCTGTGAAGAAAAAAAATTGCCTTAAAAATTTGTTCACTGTTGAAAAACGTGATCTGGAACAGCATAGTTTGATTTCAAGGAAAAAAAATGTTCTTTTTGAGGAAATGGGTCTTAAGTACATTTGAAGGGTTTCGTGGCATAATGAGACATATCCAGAATCGCTGTCCAGCGAAAAATGACAATTTGTTCTCCAGCAGTCAGAAATGTATCATTAAGAACTAGAATTTTCTGAAGACTTTCGGGAAGGATAAGTTGTGTTTGATGAAAAGGAAAGTCCTTACCATGTAGCACTATCGCCATTCCCAGTATTGAGGGGTTTAATTCAAAATGTTCAAAAATGGCATTTGTTTCATTTTGCCCTGAAACCCTTCATGTACTTTTCTGTTCTGGCTTTTTCAGTTGTTGTGTATACATGTCCTATCAGGAATGTTAAACATCTGGTTTCAGTCATAAAGCCAACTTTCTGCTCATTGCAGATTGTTCTATCTGTCCAACCAACTGCCAACTTTTGCCGACCCGCTAGCTGATCAGGCTTTTTTAAATATTAATTGATATTACGACATAGGGCCTGCACGATAACAGCAAAACTGGAAGTACAATTGAACATTTTGTCCACTTTGTTGAATTTTTTGTGCGTTTTGAGTGAAAGCTGAATGTTGATAGCCGTTTCAAAACCAACATCAAATTTCGTAGCCCTTCGTCCCTTGAACTTGACAACATGCAGTTGAGTGGTTCTGTGAGGGTTGTAGATGGAAAGTCAACATATCAAATCAAACTATCAGCTAAAACAAATTATTATGTATTTGGTCATGATCTTAGAAAGATGAATGTGAGAAGGTAGTCATTCCCCAGGTAGATAGAAATCTAGAAAATAATTATATTTGATATGATCATGAAAAAGGCACTGCTTCATGCACACGTTTTTAGAGCATTCCCTCACTTTTTTTTTTTTTAAAATAAATCATCACTGTTCTACATTGCTGCAGAAACTTGCAAACTGCTTTTTAACATAAAGGCTTTGATATTTTCATTTTAGTATCTTACAGATCCGGATAGCGTTTGAGTGACCTATGGTGGGGCAATGTTTTCTGACTTTTTAGTGAAAACACTTTGACATTCTCGATGTATTTAAATATTCCAGGACAGTATAACAATTCAGTATTTTGCAGAAATCAAATTAAATTTTGCATTTCATAATCAGGCAATGGATTTTATAGATGACCAGTTCATGATACTTTTTTTTTTAGTAATGTCACTTTGTAGTTTATAGATTGATACATAGTGCAGTGTGCACCTTTATTTTTGTGCAACACTTATATTCCTAGTAGGCAGTCTTGTTTTTATAATAGATATGTAGCTTTATCCAATATATTTCTTCCTTTTGTGATTACACGTCACTTTACCTACTGTTCCTGCTTTATATTATTCTGAATCTTAAAAAAATAAATCATTTAAAAAAAAAATAAAGAGAGAGAAATATGCATGCAACAAAACATTGTGTTGTTTTCCCTTAATGATTGTGGTTTGCAAAAATTTGGCAGGAACTGAAAAAGCTTACATTCTTATTTCTAGCAATATTTCAGGAACATACATCTCAAACCATTCTGTAAGCTCATTTCTCATGTTGCTCTATCTCCACTTTTGGGCAATTTGGAGATATATATGTCATATGGAAGAGGGACAGTAAATCTACCATATAATATAATTACTTCAACCATCACTTGCCCAAACAGGGAGATTCTGAAAATCATATTATCCTATCTCCTGTGTGCAAAAATGGTTCCTAAATATAAAAAATCACTTTTTGTCAAAATACGAAAAATGGAGATAGAAGAACAGAGAACTGAGCTCACACTTTGAAAAAAAAAAAAAATATAGGCATAGATCATTCTCAACATAAGATGAACTTTATTGAATCTTGTTGTAAACTGATCAGGACTGAAATAAATCAATGTAATTTGCTTGAGAACATTTACATGCATCTGCACATCATAACAGACAAACAGCATCAACACCGATAGCATAATCTGACACACATCCTAGCTCACACTTCACATCAGTTCTGGTACCCTAGGCAGAAGAAGCGTATTTTTAAGTCTTTAGATTACAAGTGAACTTTTTAGTTAATTATCAACAAATAAAGATCTATCTACGTCTTTCTGTGGAATCCTAGTATAACAGTGGAAGAAGTAAAACTGTAAGGATTTGTAATACAAAATGTTAATGTGCCTTATAAATAAGCATCTCCCTTCCTCCCCCTGCCCCATGATGAATAAACTTTACTTTCATGAATCTTTTATTTTATCCTAGCTGTGATACCAGTTACTACACTGTTATAACTGACAGAATAGTTAATTCACATCTATACTATTTTCCAGAAGTAGTGTAAAATAGATTCTAGAAATGCAGACATAACAAACAATATATATTTTGTGTCAAGTATACAAATGTGAATGTAACTCTTCAGCGCTATGCAGTATGAAAGTTACAATTGTAGCTCTGAAAGCTGCAGCTTCATATGTTGTTCAGATCACATTTGATTAAGAAAAAAAAAAAAAAAAGATTATTTCTCATCTGAACTGCCCATGTCAGGCCTGAGATTTAGCAAGCCAGGCTTAGCAGCCAGCATGGCTCATAACCTGGGAAGTTCAGGTTGCCAGAAAATGTTTCAGGGTGTCAGACTCTTTGATCGAAAATAGTTCTATTTTAAATTGTCTTACTATTGCTAATAAACAATACTTTCAATAACAACGCTGTTTCTGCTGATTATTTTTAGAAAACAACTTTATTCTATGTTTTTATTGATATACCATACTGTACAAAATCTCTACCAATGGCGGTAATTTTTAGGTCGCCAGCCGGGCGAGTGGTGCCGTAAATCGCGTTCACCAGACACCATTTTTAGGGGCCATTGGCGAGTTGGCGAACGTTAAATCTCAGGCCTGAAATTGAAACTAAACATTACATCACCTAGATCTATATCAACAGCTATCTCTCACAATTTGGTTGCTAAGTGAGATATAGACAGTCACAGCTGATTTTGATCTTTAAGTTGAAAACTTATGGTATGCATTTCACATGCATCATTCAATATGTATGTTTTTGTTTTGTTTTGTTATCGTTGTTTTGTTTTAGATCACATTTTCACCCCTGTTATTCTTTTGGTTTTGCCAGGTTGTCAATCCAGCTGACTATTTCGAAACATGTAAAACTGACTGCTGTGATGATGGCACTGACTCTTGCAACTGTGAGGCAATGGAGGCCTATGCACGTGCCTGTATGGACAAAGGGGTGACACTTTCTTGGAGAACTGCAAATCGCTGTGGTCAGTAATTAAAGAACAGATGTATATTTTTCAGATTATTTCATGAGAATCATGAGAGGTGTAACTCTTTGTGACATCCTGGTTAGAAAAAAAAAAATAATAATTAGGCCTAATTGCCTAAGCTTAAAAAAAAAAACAAAAAACAGATTTTTCAAACATGTCACTACGTCTGTATAATATGTATGTGTGCTTTGAAGATTGACTTAAAAATAATTAAGTTTCTTTGATTTTATTCCAGAAATCAGTTGCCCAAATACGAAAGTGTACAAAGAATGTGGCAGTTCTTGTGCAGCAGACTGCTACAATAAAAATCCAACATGCACAGACACAAGCTGCATAGATGGCTGCTTCTGTCCAGATGGGAAAGTTTTGTACAAAGGTTATTGCATTATGCCAGGCCAGTGTCCATGCGTCCATGAAGGCAAAGACTATTTCCAGGGAGCTGTAGTCAAAGAGTTGTGCAACAATTGGTGAGGATCCACTCTTATAGACTAAACCTAGATGTTTATTGATCAGCTGCAAAACTTTCTTGAAATCTTTCAAAACACAGATGCTTCCAATATAAGGCTAGGTGCATGTAAACTGAACTTGTGTGTGCTTTAAAGTGGGGTATATGAATATATAATTATGTAAGGATATATGTTGTAGTGTCATTCTCGATTGATTTAAATTCATCCAGAGTATAAGTATAATAATTAATCATTTTGTGACTTGTATCATTTTCTCTTCTACAGTACCTGTCAACAGGGAGATTGGTCCTGCACTCATGATAGCTGTGAGAAAACATGCTCAGCCACTGGAGATCCCCATTATGAAACTTTTGATGGCTTACGTTACAACTTCATGGGAACTTGCTCTTACTACCTAGTGAAAGATCAAGACTTTAGCATCATTACCGACAATGTTCAGTGTGGAGAAGGACATGCATCTTGCACAAAGTCAATCACAATAGACATGAATGGGCTGAACATCAAACTGGACCACAATCATCAGCTGTTCATCAATGGGCGTGAGATCACAGTTCTGCCCTATGAAGCTCCAGGAATCAAAATCTCCATGGTCTCATCCCTTTTCATGCAGGTACTGAATAGGAAGACTTGCTCTCATGTGCTTACTTTTACAGAGAAAAAAGAAAATTTTAATTTTTGTATTCTTTCACTACTTTCAGTATTCAGTCCAGTTCTTCCTTTTTCTTCTTTTTCAATGTAAATTTCAATGCTCTTGGGACAAATTAATATTCATCAATTTTTCAGACAAGTGGCATGTTTCCCCTTTTCAATCACTAAATTGGACATCAGTAAGCTAAAGTTTGTGTTGTGGATGAGGCTGTCATTTTCTCAAGAGCTCATGCACAAAACTTTTAGAAAGTTCCATTATTTCACGCTGTAATGGAAAAAAGTTAACTTTTTATCCTTTGTTCAGAAAACAGAACTTATATCTTGGATTTTTATTTTAGTTTTGCTGTCAAGAACATCTTTTAATTTGTTATTTTCATTAGGCTGTTCTTGACAATGGCTTTACTGTTTTGTGGGATGGACGAACAAGGGCCTACATCAAAGCTCCAACATCATATTTTGGCAACACCATTGGCATGTGTGGTACATTTGATGGAAATCAAAACAATGAATATATTAATCCTGCGGGCACTTTTGAGGCAAATCCAAATGCATTTGGTAATCAGTGGAAGACAGAGTCATCCTGCGCTGACATGCCAGAAATAATTCCACCTAGCCCCTGTGATCTTGATCCAACAAAGAAAAATGAAGCTGAGGCTCTATGTAATCAACTCAACAGCAACATTTTCCAAGGTAGGTAGACATAGATGAGAGTGACTGTGATGTTGAAAGGAGTTCTTTATAAATCAACTTGTGATCTACATCTTGAAGAACTTAAATGATAAAATAAAGTGTGTATATATAAGCTATAGAAGAAACAGTCTTGCAAATAGATAGAAAAAAAAAATAAACATGGTCTGGTATAATATATTAACTGCAATGTGGGGACTTTTAATTTCAGATAGGACTCATATTACGACAGCCTAAATCTGAACTATAAGAATATTCTCATGTAAATAAGAAATAGTAATGATACAAATTTTTAAATTACTAGGACTGGATTATAGTTCTTCATTTTACTTAAAATCTAAGTAAGAATTTTATACCAACCACAAACTGAATAATAAGGATGGAAGAGGGTGCAGTATGGAGCTGCACAAACCAGTCCAACTGTATCTTACCCACTGAAATAATAAACAAAAAAAATTAGGACATTCTGTGACTAATATTATGTTTTTTGCGGGGTTTTTTTTTTTGCAGCCTGTCATAGCAAGGTGGCAGTTCAGCCCTTCATTGACGACTGTGTCTATGATTTATGTTCTTGCATTGACAACATGAAAGACTGCATGTGCCCCAACATTGGCAGCTACGCAGATACATGTGCTGCTGCAGGAGTGAAAATCAACTGGCGACTTCAGATCACTGAGTGCAGTAAGCCATTTAAATAGATGTTGTTACTTGAAACTACTGGAGTGATATATTGAGTGGTTGTCATTATTCCCAATGTAGTTCTTTGTTAGATAGAGCCAAATTTATTAAAAAAAGGTGGAGGTTCCAAATAATTCCCTCCAAGTCATCTTTTTCTTTTGAAAGAAATGTTTAAATTAAAATCTACAAATTCAAAGAGGAATTATTTCTCAATAGGAAGATCAGTTTAGTGATATTTCAATCCAAAATAAGATTGTGGGAAAAATCTTCCGCAGATCCATAGTTCTGTTAATTCTAGAAATTTGCAAGTCTGTCATTGTCATTCTGTATCTGTCTATTTCAGTGATTCCGTGCCCAGCTGGACAAGAATACAAGGTGTGTGGCAGACCATGTGAGAGAACCTGCAATGATATTGCCTTGAATGAAGATAATCTATGTGATGCCAAATGTGTGGAAGGGTGTAATTGTCCAGATGGTCAAACACTTGATGAAAATGGACAGTGTGTGCCTATCTCTGCTTGTCCTTGCGTCTTTGATGGCCGAGTTTATTCTGCAGGCTTCACAACACTGAAAGGAAACTCAAAGTGGTAAATATCTGTGGCTATCCCTGTCTTTACTTTGAGTGAAACATCAATCAGTAGTCACTTTGTGTGCTGATGACTCTTGACCTGAATTATGTTGCTCCATATAAATTGTTTTCTTGTCTATATTGTGCGCATTGACAATTTTTACTTCCATGCTGTCATGTTATAGGTGCCAGAATTTAAATTTTATAAGCAAAAATCCTTGAGCCCTAATATTTTCTTTGGTTTTGTAAATTTTGAACAAAACTATTAATTAGACACCATGGAGTCAGATAGAGGTGTAAAATGAATATTTTATCCTAAAATACCTGAGATATGCCAAATGCTCTTTTATTTTCCAGTGTCTGTGAGGATGCCAAATTTACATGTAGCCAGATCAGCACCACAGATATAACTGCTCTGAATAGTATCACACCTCTCTGTCCTGCAAACACTGTGTACACAGAGTGCATGTCAAACTGTCCAGTGACCTGTGAAAACATGCAGCATCCTCCAACCTGTGACAATTCAGTCTGTGGAGATGGCTGTGAGTGTATACCAGGTTATGTGTTTGACGGAAAAGATTGTATCAATGCCACACAGTGCCCATGCAGCCATGCCGGAAAGACATATTATGATGGGGAATCATACGTACAAGACTGCAACCAGTGGTAAGCTAGACAATAAAATATTCTGTCAATTCAAAACTTGCGAATATCTTTATTTGCAGTGTCTTCCAAAACCAGATACTATTTGTTCAGACATGAAACATCTTCTCCCCAGATACCATCTGATAATGATAGCAATAGATCATCGATAACATGCTAACAGACTTCAATTTTGCAGGAGAAACACTCCAGCTTGAAACAGAAATGTTTGCCTTAAGAGCTCAAATTCTTCCATGGCATTTTCATCAATATGATGACTGTCGACAAATGAAGATTTTGACTGAATTGTCTTCACAATAACTCTGAACAATGCATGTTAAATGAAAAAAAGAAAACAAAAAACAAAACAAAAATGTACATACGGAAACAGCTGCTAAAATTCACAGCACTTACAAATATTCAATCATCAGAAGAAAAAAAAAATTTATTGCATATCTTTCTCTTCCCATGCCATATTTTAACTGTGAATGTATTAGCTACATATATGGTATCTGTGATATTGTGATATCATATCATCTAAAAATCAGCAGAAGAAATAATAGATTATATCATTCTTCTTCTTTCAGATTATTTTGTTTGAGTATTACCCATTGATATTTGGGATTATTTTTTCCAGTTTTGAAATTTATATCTAACATTCCTTTTTATTCCACCAGTACTTGTGTTGGACATCGCTGGCAATGCACACAGAACGATTGCCCAGCAACCTGTAGTTCTTATGGAGAGTCTCACTACACAAGCTTTGATGGTCACCCATTTGAGTTCCAGGGGACTTGTGATTATGTCTTGGCAAGATCAACCACAAACAACCCTTACAAATTTTCAATTACCACACGGAACAGTCAGTGTGGCACATCGGGTGTAACATGCTTCAAACAACTTGTGTTCTCAGTTGGTGAGGCAGGAACCAGCTCTTACTACAAGCTTGAACTTAATAGAGGTAACCTATTTTAATTTTCTTTTGCAATTTTAAAATATGTCATGTTTAAATTAATTTAGAGTTTCCCTAAGAGAAGCTGAAGAACTTAGTTTAAACTTCAATAGAATTATGTGAGACAGAGTAAATATATAGGAAGAATGCAGAGTCAGTCAACCAGTATGTATATGTGATATAGATTGTGAGTCCACAAAGACACGAGCAGAACATTCTTTCACAAGTCTTCAGCTAAACTGAAATCAGGTCCCTTCACACAGAAAAAGACCCATAATACTGAGTTTCTGAATGAACAATTTAAAACTTTCAAGAACAAAACCATATACAAGTATGAGGAACAAGTTTTCTTGTTGCCCATAAAATGATACTGCTTAGGTTATGGTCAAAAATAAAACAATTTTAGACATATTTTAATGTTAAATTTAATATTTTAATGTTAAATCCTCAAAATCTTTAAAAAGTTTTTGGGGTTTGACTTCATCTCTGAGACTATAGAAGTTATGCAGCAGGATATTTTTAACCATGTTTAGATTCGACCAGCCATCTGGAAGGGCCCTAGATTAGTAAGAGCAACGTCAAAAGGTCCAAGATGAATTTTGTTTTCTCTTTTATTGTAAAAAGGAACAAATGATAACCCTAGTATAGAATGGACACTGACTTACGAATTTGTAGGGTTCCCTAAATAGTAAACTTGTTTTTTAAAATATATAAAGCTTTCTATTATAAGTTAGAAAAAAGGATATGAACATAAAACTGCTTCATGCTCTAAAACAGCAACCACATGTTGTCTGAAAAGATGGTGATAATTAGTATCTTTGATGATCCAGCAAATACTTTAAGAGAAAGAAGAAGTTACAATTACCCAAACATTTCTATTACTCGCAGGTCAATCAGTGGTTGCTGAAGCAGGTTCTCCCTTCACTGTGCAGAATGTTGGAGATATGGTCCACATCACTACTCCTTTTGGTGTCACTCTTGTATGGGACAAACAAACTAGAGTCTATGTCAGAGTATCAACTGATCACATGCAGCTCGTAAGTAATGAAAACTATGTTGTTAATCTGCATATTAATAGATCATATCCAGCCTCTTGTATTTATAGAAATATTGATATAATTTCTTACTCGTAGCAGAATGGCATGCAATGAACAAAATTGTGATGATGCAAAGATTTTACCACTGCAAAAGCATAAGTTCTATTATCATGCAGGTAAATATTAATTGCTCAATTATCATCAAGGACATTGTTAACAAGTGTGTTATGTCTATTTCATTTAGCCACTCCAAATTGATTAGCAATACTGATTCATGTCAATGTTTTGTTGGGTCTGTAGGTTGAAGGACTCTGTGGTAATTTCAATCGAGATGACACTGATGACTTCATACCAAGCGCTGGTGGATCCCCTGTATCACAACCCACAACCTTTGCAGACAGCTGGAAAGTCCAGAGCTCTTGCCCTCCATCTCAAGAGGTTACAGACACATGCCAGACTAACCCAGAGAGAAAGTCCTGGGCACAAATGAGATGTTCCGTTCTCAATTCTGATTTATTTCAGCCATGCCATGCCCTTGTTGATCAGGCACCCTTCATCAAACGGTAATTAATAGTCATATTAAGAAGATTGATCTACCTGCATTTTTTATGAGTTGGGACAGTAAGTTCCAATTCCAAATCTCAGGATTGGTCTGAAGTACTATGATCATATAGCATCTTAGTTTGTTCAATGCGTGTATAGATTTTTGACTAGATATATCACCCAATTCAAACTCTAACTTGAATCACATAATTCTTGTGCCAGTTTTATTTGATATAAATTGTGATACAAATATTAAACAATTCACATTTGAAACGGTACCATCAAACTCAAATCTTCTGAACTGTTCTCAAAAGTTATGGCTAAGAGCAGTTTCCTGTTTGTTGATTTCAAGACAAAAAAGCTGTGACTGGCTGGTTCAACAGTTTATGTGGACTTTAAAAACCCCAAGACAACGAATTCTCCTGAAAAATGGTCAAAATGAAAAAAAAAAATACAAAAAACAAAAATTTAAGTAAAAATGAAATGACATCAAGGGCCACAAATTTTACAGATAGTTCTGGAGAACTCATTATTTGCTTTTCCAAAACCATTTGAGACATTCATAAATGAAGCAACTCTTCCAATAAATTGGTGTAGGCCCTATAATAAAATCTAATGACCGTAAACTTTGCCTTTCATAATCATGTTGCTTCTCTAATCATTCACCTACTCATTCTATAGTAAGTTCAATGCAAAGGTGCTATGACTTTTCTGCCATATTATATTTTTGTTTCTTTTGTATGGCAAGAGTAGATTGTATGGCAGTATCATTTTGATATTAAAGTTATGTATATATTAAAACATCTACTTGGATAATATGTCCTATCCTCATGGTTTTCCATCAACAGATGTGAGTACGATGCCTGTGGATGTGACCTTGGAGGAGACTGTGAGTGCTTCTGCACAGCTATTGCTGCCTATGCCCATGAATGTGCTGTGAAGGGAGTGCCCATACAATGGAGAAGCAATGACTTGTGCCGTAAGTATAGAAAAGTAGAATTTACCTCAAATATTCCAATATCACCATGCAGCTAGTTATATTCAGATTTTCCTGATTGGTAAATGTTGAATAATTCAGATATGCCCGTTTTTGAAGTTTGGTGACTCTAAGAATCACTGAAAACTGCAGGGAGAATAGGACCTACTCCTGAATATTCATTGAAAAATGTAAATTTTCAACACTTCAAATACCCATTGTTTACGATGGATGCTATTTGTTTTCAGCTTCAAGTATAACAATTTACTTACAACTTTATAAGTGAATAAACCTCTTCTTCCTCTTAGCTCTTAAATTCATCTATGGTCATCCCCATTACTGAATGTTGTCTCTCCATCTTTTCACTTACCCACATTTTTGTTGCTTTTCAACTACTGTTGCTTGTAGCACAGTTCTAGCAAGGCCAGAGGATCTATGATTGTGTCATTTCTATTGCAGCCATACAGTGTGAGGAATGTGAGACATTTAACCCATGCATGTCTCTGTGTCCCAAGAAGACATGTGAAAACAGGCTGGATTACAGCAGAATAGCTAAGAGCTGTGAAGATGGCCAAGGCCTTTGCTTTGAAGGCTGTGATCTACATCCATGTCCACCTGGACAGGTAAGATATATTTGACTATTAATGCTAATGGCACTATAAGATTTATTTTGATAAGTCTTTAATTCAGTTTAAAATTTATTGTGCTCTGTGTTTGTATCATACTTTTGTGCAGTTAACTTTATTTGCTCTATTGCCATGACTTTTGTCCAGCTCTTGTTCAAATATCGCAACACAATTTTCAATACCAGGCATAAAAATTTTGTATTCTTCTGCTCTCCCACCTATGGTAAGACAGCCAGATAATACTCTTTTTAATGGCATCTCTCTGTAGGTCTATGACTCAATGGAAGATCCAGTCACATGCATTCCTGAGACCCTGTGTGAGACTGCTGCCTGTGACATAAATGGCAAGAAATATTATGAAGGAGAGCAAATTGCAGACTCAACTGTTTGCAAAACTGAATGTGAAATCTGGTATTTACAAAACTTTGATCTCTATCTAGATTTACAGAATGAGTAACTGAACAAGCCAGTTCACTATCTTGTTATTTTTTAAATATAACATCACTGTTTATGCATTTTATGGAATAAAATCTCACTTCAAGTTAGTTAAAAATACAGCTGGTTTGAAAGAGCGAGTTCAGAATATGAGACATAACTCAGTGATATAAGTCAACTTTCAGAGAATCCGCAAACATTTCTTGTGGAGTCTAACTCTTGAATGGTCACATATAGGCTCAGGCCTCTAGAAACATCTTATACTCGACCGAAGATTAACTCAAGTGACTTCAACTCAAATGCAGTTTCACTATATTCATAGTTCAGATAGCACAATATGTAAGCTTGACACGATTTTACCTTAACTGATGTGAACTAATTATTTATTATTAGACATTAAGATGGACAAAAACACTTAGAAAATAAAGTTTATATTTGTCCTTAGCTGCATAACAACCATCTGTTGATTACTTTCCAGCATTTGCCGCAGTGGTGCTGTGGAGCATATCTCATTTGGTGGAAGCTGTGATGGGACAACATCCACTGACCCAGGTGCAGGTCAGTTTGCCATCACAACTGACCTTCCAGGACAAAGAACAACACCACCAGGTATGGCTGGACGTCGTCGCCGCCGCCGCTGAAACAGATTTAAATAAATCAAAGTTAAAAAGAACAAATGAAATAGAATATTGTGCCATGCATGACTTATTGAACAGCAGTAAACATTCACATGTTATTTGTCATATCCCTGTTTTACGACAGATTTGAACTTTCATTGTAGCAATGTAGACAAACAATTTTGTAACTCTTGTTTATATATATCTTT
The DNA here is from genome assembly GCA_038406235.1 of Peronia verruculata. Taxonomy (NCBI): domain Eukaryota; kingdom Metazoa; phylum Mollusca; class Gastropoda; order Systellommatophora; family Onchidiidae; genus Peronia; species Peronia verruculata. The sequence continues at coordinate 6,910,095 of JBCAUA010000001.1, read as the reverse complement.
AACATTAAAAGAAACAGTTTTGCAGTATGATTTTTCTTCTGTCATTTGTCATTAATGTTTGTAGTGAATAATTACATGAGCTAGTCACAGCAAAATTGATGATGACTGCAACTTCCACATGGATTTCATCCATCTGAGTGAGATTTGAATGGTGTTAATGGCTGCTTACATCCCCTTGATTTTGAAGAGCCATGCAAAGTTTTGTTTCTCAAGCTCCATGGCTTGCAGCACTGAACACAGAAATAATATTCCTCTGCTGTTGGCCAATTTTAGTATGGGGCAATGTCAGCCATCAACATCATTATAAGCTGGCATCTCTCAAATGGACGACCTCACTCAAGGTGGGTTAAGTCCATGTTGAAGAAGCAGTGTAGTGTATGCGAGCATGATCTCCACATCCTTCTCCGAGCTAATAATTCTCTCTCTCCTCTCCTGCAGTGTGTGATGAATTGTTGGGATTGTTCAGCAAGGACGTAGCTGGAAATGACCAGTTTTCAGCATCTTCTTCACAGAGCGTTGCTTATGAAGCTCACCAAGCTCGACTGTTCAACACACACTCAGGGCCTTCTAATGGGGGTGCTTGGCTTCCCAGGTTAGACTCTTTAGACTCCTTTGTGTGAATGGGGAAGGGAGAAGAGGGGGGAGAGAAAGAGATGAATCTTGTTGGGTATGAGAACAAGAGAAGTGCTTAAATTAAAATGATGATGATATGATGACAAAGTGAATATAATCTACTAATGATAGTGAGGTTGAACTGCTAAATTCATCTGCTATTCATATGGAATTCAAAGGAATTAAGATAAGATAAGATAAAATCAGATAAACTTTATTTAAATTGTGCTCAAAAGGAAAATCCATTCACAGTTAATGACATGAGGTACATTCACATTACAGATAGACTAAAATATCACTCACAGCACTGGAACAAGGCACACCCAAGGAGCTTTGCCTCAGTTTGATAAGCATAAACTTGATAGCAAAAATATGAGCTGAAATAGTTGAAAAAACAACACACATTATTATGCAATTAAAAAAAAAAAACTTTCATTCCCTACTTATGATTAGTTGTAAAACAGTTGTGACATGAAATGGAAATACCTATGCCAGATTGGCATCACAATATGAAATATGTCATTTCCAGCAACAGTCGAAACGCTTAAGTCAAGTTACAAGTAACCAGTTAAACACTGCTAAAAGAGATGTATATATCATATGAAAAATCCAAGATATAAAAAATGTCTGCCTGCTGAACAAATTACAACTGGTCAAACCTGCTCTGAGAGAAGTAATAGATGAGTATTTTTATGTTAAGCATGACATTACATCACAACAAAATGAAACAATTAAGTTACAAGTAGAAAAGCCTTGTCCTAGATTGTATTCTGACACTACCGACATGGACACAGCTTGCAAATCTGTAGCACAATTAATAATAATAACAGAGAGTATTTATATAGCTCTTATCCCCGTAATTACAGGCTTTAAGTGCTTTGCAATCTATTATTACCCCGACAGACCCAAAGAAGGCACTTATAAATGCTCTCAACTTCCTGAGAAGCATACAATGTGGCTGCCTGTTAGGTGCTCAAATCCTTGTCAATCTAACAATATCAATCACTGTCTATAGTCGGGTACCCATCAATACCTGGGTAGAATCAGGAAATGTGTGTAAATTACCTCTCCCAAGAACAAAATGTCAGGATATGTCAGGATTCGAACTCGGAACTTCATATCTCAAGTCTGATGGCCTAACCGCTAGCCCACAACACCAATTATTTGAACATATAATAAATATGAGCACTTCTTCAGTAATTCACATCAGTTGTCATCGTAATTTGTGAAAAGGAAATCATGTCTACCTTATAGAGGACATTGGCATGTTTTTTTGTAAATGAAATAAAAGAACCTGAAAGAAATCAGCCAAAACTAATGGAAAAAGTAGCGCATGATGAAATGCAATTTTTCAGCCAAATATACATTGTTATTGTTTTTGTCTGTGACATGTATCTAGAACAAACAATAAAGCCTGAATCTTTGAAGTAAAGAAAGGGAAGTCATTGGATTTTCTGAGATTAGACAGAGACACCATGACAAACTTTCCTCCTCATAAACAGGGAAATATCGGTTAGACTGGTATTTTTCTAATATCTTCATAACACAAGAAAATTTAAGTTGTAAGAGATGTACATGCACCGCCATAATTTTATAAGAAACCTGACTGCAGTGTCACTAGTAGATAACATTATGCTTTCCTTCCTCCCCCTCTCATAATCTCTAGGATATCATATATGAGCTATTAAATGGAGTACTGAAATAAACAAAAATATTATAACAACAAAAAATAACAAAAAAATAGTTTGAACAGTTCCCTTCTTAAATATTAGAGAAAATAGTGATGTAATACCCCTTTGACTATTCATGAAGAGTTTTAGAAATGGCTATGGATTACAACACTGATCTATGGCTCAAACCAAACAAGACATTATCCAGAAGGTTTGCTTGACTTATAGGCAACATTTCATCTGCACCAGACATACAAAAATACTTACAAATGCCAGAGAATATATAGTTCATTTTGTTGCTAAAGCATTTCTAGCAGGATATGCAGGTTCTCTGGAGACAACAGTTCAGGAAAAAGATCATTGCATTATAAACATTGCTTTGAGGAGATAAACATGTAGGATAATTTTTGTATCTGAGCACATGGCACAACTGATTTACAACCTAAAAACAACAACAACAACAACAGAAACAAAAAGGAATCAAGGAATCCTTTTGAGAAAAACCCTCATATTTTCATATCTGTTTCCTATAAATCTGCAACAAAACCCATAAAAGGCTTATGGACTCAAAAACTATTAAATGTATCCACATGAAATTGCGCACACAACATAAATATCTGTTTCTACTTTCATAAAGCGGAACAAAAAATACTGCATTTTCCATTATCTTGAAAAGGTGACAATAATTGAGTAATTTACTCACGACAGTGCTTGATCCAAATTTTATGTTTGATAGAAAGACTCATTCAAGCACCAAACATGTTTTCTTTGAGTAATGTTCAGGTTAGTCATCCAAAATATTATTATTGAGGTGTGCATGCTTGTCCATACACATTGAGTCACAGGGTAGTATCAGTTGATCTCTCAGGAAGGCCATGTGTTCTCTTCTAGTTATGAAGAAGGATGAAATTATTTTTCTCTGCTAATGATCATCGAAGTATGATTTTTGTAAATGTATGATTCTAGTAATCTGTTTACTTAATATCATCATGGAAAAAACTTGAGAGACATACCTGTCACGGTAAGACAAATTGTGAAAAGAAAATCTCAGCTAGCTAGACAATTAATGTGATGCATATTCAAACACAATACAACAATCAGTAAAATGGAATTCTGTGTGTTTTTGAGTAACAGAAGAAAATATAGGGAACCTTTACATGGATGCTACAGAAGAAAATGTGGGGAACCTTTACATGGATTTTAAAAGGAATACAAAGACAGATGATCATTAAATAGTTACTGTTTATGAAATATGATATAAAGGAGAATTTTTTTGACGTTGCTGTTAATGACTTGTTTAGGAAAAAAAGAGATGTACTTCCTGTATATTGCCATGTGTCCAGATCCTTGAAAATGTAAGCATTACATATACATTAAGCCAGTGTCATATGCATACGTAGTTCTTCGTATTCATCCACGCAGATAATGCAGTTATGACTGAGGTTTAACTTCACAGTAATTTCTCAACAGAAGAGTCCATCACAGCATATCAGTCTTTTGTTAACATCATACGTAGATCAGTTACATATTTTTTAAAAAGTTGTTACTATACTAGGAAGAGTCAGACATATTCACTTATAACCTTAATTCCAAGTGTTATGACTTCAGTTGATTTATACCTCGGTTGATCATACCTTGTTATAAATGTATTGGTTGGTTCCTTGGACTGAAAGGAGTTCATTCAGTGCATAGATCACTATTGATAACCCAAACAGAACTAATCTTGATTTTTTTCAATTTTTTGTGTAAGTTGGACTTCCATTTATATGGAATAGATATGTATTTCTGGAATCTATGGCTCTATTTTGTAAAGATTGTTATTTTGGAACATTTATGTAATAACCAGATATTATAATGCCACATAACTCTTCAAATTTATATACATTAAAGGCTGTCTATTATGATATTTAGTTTGAATAAACACATAAATAAAGATAATTAATCACAGAAGATAGAACTGGCTTGATCACACAAAAAGACAGAAACATAGATAGCCTCAATATTTAAATGTATGGTTATGAAGTGAAGTATTCAAAGTTATTCTCCTAATAGGAACATCTAATTTCTGTTGACTCTCAGATTATGAGCCATGTCAGTTAACAATGGACCTATTCTTTATATTTTGTATTGGAACAAAAAACATTTCTCTCTGATAATATAGAAAGAATGTTGTTGCAAAAGTCCAGAACAAGGAACATCAGATAAAGTGTTACTTCAAACAAAAATTGAGTAAGCTCAGTTTGTGCCAGTCTGTGAGAATTATACTTACTTAAATCCACATTACAGTCTTTACCCTATATCACAAGCTCAGTTCTTTGTTGTTCTATCTCCACTTTTAGGCTATTTGAAGATATATATCATATGCTATATGAAAGAGGGATAGTAAATCTGCCATATAATATAATTATATCACCAATATCTACCTGTTTTTTTTTAAAATCATTTTGGTTTATCTCCTTTGTACAAAAACAGTTTGCTAAACATTAAACATCAATTTTGTCAAAATGCAAGAAATGGAGATAGAACAACAGAGAACTGAGCCCACCATATGTTCTGTGCAAGATAGTTTGACAAAATTAAAATTCTAAAGTGAAAACTGTTAATTTGTCTTCCTCTCATTCTCAACACACCCTCATCAAGAAGGATCTGCAGATCTTAGGAAAATACTGCAGAATTAACTATGTTATTTTCAAGGTTTTATTCTGAAGTTTGGGTGCCTGATGAAAATTGGAAGCCTTTCCATCCCATGTGGTCACAGTAGAAATATATGAATACGACAATGTCAGGAAGAAGAAAAATCCTAAATTTTAGAATTCCTGATTCAGCAAACCCAATAGTTCATAGAATATGAGCCAAGTCAGTGAGACTTTTCTATGAATTTCTGGAAATTGCTATGTCTCTCAAAAGTCACACAAGCAAATTGGACATGAATTTATAGCACATAGTCAGCACTATACCCTCGGACAAAGTTCATATTTGAAATAACTAGAGTCACATATCTCATGTGACTTGAAATCACTGAACTCTCATTCATTTATATTACTTGAAGTGTAACATGGAGAAATTTGTATTTTATCCTTAGATAATTGTAAACAAGATATTGAATCATTAAAGCAGTTATAAAATGGTTTTTAAGACGTAAATACAACAGAAAATTATCTAAAAAATAACACTTACTTATTGCTGTTGTTATTTTCTTACTTTTAATTCATATCCACAAAGCCAGCAAATATACAGCAGTTGTTAGGCCTACAGTGTTACCAACTGACTTTCTGTTGATAAGAAAAGGAATAGATCTATGTTTTTGAAATCATCATAATTTTATAATTAAGAACTTAATGGGCAAAGGATTGCATAACTATCACTCACAGTGAATGTCAATCATTTTGCTGCGCTTTTTGTCAGTGGGGTGACTAAACCTTTGCAATGAAACCATCAAGAAAAATCCAATGAAAGTCATTGGCTTTTAGTTGAAATATCATATTTAAATATACTCTATTCAAAATCAAACCATGAAGATCATGTTGAGGAAATTTTGTATATACCATATACTTAATGACACAAAATCTAGACAATGTTCATCATTATATTTTTCTAGTAGGAGATTGGTGTGCCAACTCTATTACTTTTCTTTGCCAGACAAAGCAGAGTAAAGAGGAAATAAAACATTACATTTCTGGCCTTTCCTGGAAGTATACTACATGATCTTTTTTAAATGATATAATTTTCCTGTTATTGTTACAATTTTATCCAATTTTTTGGTGATTAGTTTTTCAAATGACATGAAGTAAAGGAACTTTACACTGCTTGCTCAAAATATCTTTTGTCTGGCAAGAAATAGTAACAGGGGTGAGCACAACTATCTGAAAAGAACAGTGCTCAATCTGAAATAAAGGAGGGGGGGGGGGAATAATAACAGTAACAACAACAAACACACACACACACACACACACACATTGAAATGTTGTGGGAAATGCACCATGGTCTGATGTGAGAGGGTTAAGTGGATCCTGTTAAAGGCAGAAAGTCTAGACAAGACACTAAATGAAAGATCAAGTTGCACATTGCATGTCATCTGTCCTCACCTACCTCAGGTTATCTCTTGCAGAAAAACATCGTTATGTCATTTTCTTCTCTTTTTCTTTTGTCTGTCCAACATTATTGTATCACATTATTTTATATTGTTGTATTTTGATTGTATCTTATTGTATCCTATCCTGTCACGTGTTATCCTATCCTGTCCTGTCCTATCCTACTCTATCCTATCTGTCCTGTCCAACTCTACCATGCCCCACTCCACCATGCCTTTACCTTACAACACCCTATCCTATCTCATCCTATCCCATCATATCCTATTTTATCGTACTCTACCCTATTCTATCCTAACTTCTTCTAGCCCTTCTTGTCCTATCATATTCTGTTCTGTTCCAGTCTATCCTTTCACATCCTGTTCGTTCCTGTCCTGTCCTATCATGCCCTTTATCAGATCATCTCAAACTATCGAATAAAATGCACAAGGTCACAGTAGAATTTAACATTGTTTGAATGAGGGTCAAAATGAAGCTAAAAGGATTTGCATGAAAGAAATGTCAGTTACAGAGTAAATATTGCCTAAATAATTTAATTTGTATCTTCTGGTTTCCACATGAGTAATAATTTCTATCATAAAGCAATCCATTTATCATCTGTGCATATGAACAGCATATATTAATCATTTCTTTTACAGACAATCAGATCCAACTCCTTACATCACAATTGATTTTAAGGATATACTATTCATCACTGGTATCGCCACACAAGGACAACCTGACTCCCAAAATTGGGTAACCAGCTATACTGTATCAACCTCTATGGATGGGGTTACCTATATTCCTTATGTTGACAGCACAGATACAAACCCCAAAGTATTTACTGGCAATTCTGACAGCAACACATTGGTTAAAGGGTACTTTGATCGAGAAGTCATTGCAGCAATGGTGCGCATTTATCCGGTTGATTACCACACAATGATCGGAATGAGAGTTGATGCTCTAACATGCCAGCCCTTGGCAACTCCACCAGCATGGGTATTTACAACCCCAGCACCAACTCCTTCTCCCTCAGAATCTCCAGGACCTACTACTCCCTCATCAGGACAAACTGGAATTCCTGGGGTTACACCATCAGCATCTACAGGACCTACTGCCCCCTCATCAGGACAAACTGGAATTCCTGGGATTACACCATCAGCATCTACAGGACCTACTGCCCCCTCATCAGGACAAACTGGAATTCCTGGGGTTACACCATCAGCATCTACAGGACCTACTGCCCCCTCTTCAGGACAAACTGGAATTCCTGGGGTTTCAACATCAGGACCTTCAGGCTCTTCCACATCTACACTAGCACCAGGAGTCTCTACTGTTTCACCTTCCTCTTCTGTATCCAACACCCCATCTGGTGCTTGTATCACAGGATGGTCATCATGGATAAATGATGTTAACCCTGTTGGCACGAGTGGGGATTTTGAGAAAATGACAACAGATGAAATGTCATTGTTCTGTCCCGGAGGAACAATTACAGACATAGACTGTGTTTTGGCAGACACATCAGCTGACTACAGTACAGCCGGAGAAGCAGAATGCACACTTGAGGATGGCTTGAAATGTTTTAATGATTTAATCTTGGCTGCCCACTGCAGAGATTACAAAGTTCGCTACATGTGTGATTGCTCAGGTAAATATAATTCCAAATGAAAAACAAGACCTGGACATTGTAAGTAAATGAAGAGTAGCCCCATTCTGTCATTTTATTTTGCTGTCAAGTAGAATTTGGAATCTGAAGAGGAAAGGTAATATTGTAATTTTATTTCTTTAATTTCTCTGATTTATTATATCATTAGATTTTAGACAAACTCACCATACTGTCAAACATCTTGTTGAGCAGATTGACATCACACAAGCTTTTTCTTTCTCAACAGCTTTTCACTCAGTGTTTTTGCAATTTTTCAGAAACTCTAGAAATCAAAAGTTTTGGACGTGTGTCTTTATTTAGCATTAGGAAAACAGTAACAAATGGAATACTTTCAACGGAAAAAAATGTGTCGAAGAAAATGGTAGATTCCCTTTTAACATTTGCAAGTAACATAAAACACATCTCTTCACCAGTATCACCGACTCCAACTCCTGTGACCACTGAGACCCCAACACCTGCTACTGATGAGTATGGAAAGCCTGTAACTTCAGTGCCACCCACTCCATTCCCACAAGAGCCAGGTAACACCTCAAGATATCTCCTGAAATATATAATTTTCAGATAATAGCAAAATGTTCAAACATTTATCCATTAATATGAACTCATAATGAATTCTGCTATATATCATAGTGCAATAATTGCCTAATGTGAAATGGAGACATTGGCAATTAAAGACAGAGCTAATTATCCTAATCAGAAATGGTTGTTTCTTCTATCATCTTTAGTTTGATTATGTTTTAATAATCTCTGTACCAAATTCTCATACCATTCATTTTTATTCCTTGATTTCAGTATTTCAAGATACATGTTTTATTATTATTATTAGGAAAATGAAAAACAAAAAACAAAGATATGCTTACTATAACAACTATGAAATATAGCTATTGACCCAATTGCTCTGTACCCTCATTCTCCACCACATTTTGATTTATTAGATACGTATATTTTGTTTGTCAACCAGATGTTATCTGTAACATACCAATGAATGTGGATATGCCAAATTTGTTGGCCGATAGTCAACTGACCTCCTCAAGCAACTGGGATGATCAGACTTCTGCAGCTGATGGAAGACTCTACAACAAGATCAGTTCATGGATTCCTTAGTAAGCATCTTATTCTAATCATTTCCAATTTGACAGATACTTTGAAAGGTATTGTCAAAGACAGTTTCCAGATGAACATGTCAGAATGAAAGAAAATGAAGTAATGCTCTTTAGTGAGGAGATGTAGCAACCTTTTGTCAGGGTAAGAATTTCAGTGTTCATCTACTGGCTAGTGAGCCATCAAAGTTATTTCTCAAAGAGAAATTTTATAATTTTTTTTCAGGGAATTTCAAGAACTTCAGAACATCAAATCTATTCTTGAAAAGCCAGATGATTCTTCCTCTAATGATTATTATTTAACAAGAGATATGTGTTAAAGAACAAAAATTTTGTAATTAATGAGATCTTGTATTTTCATAGTTTCTCTATTTAAATGGTTGTTTGTTGAATCAGTCTGGTCTTTTTTTATTGCTACTTCAAAACTATTCCATTTTGTGGACTGTAAGTGAAATTTGCATTTACAAGTGTGAGAGAGAAAAAAAAAAGAGAGAGCAAAATGCCAAAGAAGTGTCATTAGATTCAGTTGTTTCAAGATCAGCCTGAACCAAATAATGATTTTTTTTTTTCAGTTTGATCGATGAAAACCAGTGGCATCAGGTTGACTTCCAAACTCCTCAAAATCTATCAGGAGTTCTCACTCAAGGAAGTCCTAATGTTGAAAAATGGGTGACTCACTTCTCAATTAGTACAAGTGTTGATGGACTGACCTTCTACCCCATCCTTGACAACTCAGGGAAAGTGATAATCTATTCTGGGAACACAGATCAAGATACAGTGGTCAGAAACTATTTCCCACGTGTAAGTAATCTATATGTATTGCACAGACTCTCTTTCAAATCTTTATTGTTCAATTCAGTTCTGTCCTTTAATCTTATTAGTCATTGTCTAAATAGCATTTAAAACTTTAATTTTATATTCACATAGGCCTAGTTTGTTTGACCTGTCATAATTTTGTAGAACTTTCATATAATATTATATAGAATTATCACAAGGAGTTGTGGGTAACAATTTGTCCTCCTGTTCATCAAACACCCATCCATTGACACAAAATTCAACTTGAGAGACTATTTCAAAACTTACAAAGTGATCAAGGATAAAGATAAACAAACAGATAATAATTTTGTTTCTTTTCTATTATACAGACAAAATGTAATTTTAACCAAGCTATTTTCTTCCTCAGCCAATAACTGCTAGATTTATCAGGCTCATACCTATGGCTTGGTCATCCTATGGCCCGGGACTGAGAGTGAACTACATTGGTTGTTTCTCCGCTTCAGCCCCAACACCTCGTCCCACTGAGCATTTTGAACAACCCCCCACAAAGCCTTATGGAGTTCCTACAGCTGAACCTTCCCCCAGTGTGACACCCAGTCTGTCTACTGGACCCACTCCTACCCCTGTGACAGGTTCCACTGACTATCCCATCCCAACACCATCATTGTCACCGACACGTGAGCCAGGTAAGCCATTTCATCAATCATCTGAAGAACTTATTACATTAAAGGGTCGCCTTTTCTCTAACTATCAGAAAGGTACAAAAAAAATACTTCTTAAAAATAAAAAAAAGTGATCTATGCTTTTCGCCATAAAAAATATTGATTGCAACCAATTTATTTCAACTAAAAAATGATTGAACAATCAATATGACTTACATCTGATTTCTTCTTATATTCACCCAAATTGTTAACAGCATTTGAAACTTATGATGGAATCCATGGGGTTGAAAAATGTTGCAGGAAGTTTGTGTTGCAAATGTTATGGAGATAACATCTTGAAGAAAATGACAGAAAGTATGAAAAATGACATTGGTTTTACACTGTTTTCTATTTCAGTATGTATTAAAGAAATGGGCATGAAGAATCAGAGAATTATAAGTGACAATCAGCTTACAGCCTCCTCATCAAAGTCAGCTCAGAATGGACCTGAATATGCCAGACTTTCAGAAAATACCTATCAAGGATCATGGATGCCTCGGTGAATTGATATTTTATTTATAATTTGAAGATTATTGATTATTTTTTAACCAGTGATTTAATTTAAAATTCTGTTGTTTTTTTTTCTTTTCTCTATGTTCACTTTAATCTTATTTTGATTGACATCACCTTATCATATCTTATCTTATTTCATTTTATTTTATTTGATTGTTGTTGTTTTATTGTATTCATTGTGAATAGATCAAGATCAAGGTTTCTATGAGGCAGATCTAATGATTTGGTGGTTCACATCTATTTGAGAGAAGGGAAAGTTATAGACTGTAGCTTATTTATTCATAAAAAAAAAAAAAAAAAGAGGACTATACATAATTGTGCATATCATTCACAGATTCTCAGAACATAATATGTTTGTTCAAAACTTATTCATGAAAATCCTTACATTTCTCACAGGAAAAGAATATTTCCCACATTGGTTAAAAAATTTAACGTTCTTATTGCTGCCATTTCAGAGATGATGATGCAGAACCTTACATTCAGATCAACTTCAATGAGCCCAAATACTTATCTGGTGTTGTGACACAAGGTGAAGGCAGAGAAGACAAATGGGTGACTCGTTATGAAGTGTACTACAGCATCGATGGTGTAACCTTCTTCCCCCTGTCTGAAAACCAAGATGGAAAAGCTCAGACCTTCTCTGGCAACAGCGACACCAACTCACCAGTCACCAACCTTTTCTCCAGAAATATTCTGGCTCAGTATGTAAAAATTGTTCCCACTGGCAGCCACACTGGAGTAGCACTGAGGTTAGTGTATTTTTCCCCTCGATTTAGAGGAACTCTTTTCCATGGCATGGTTCTTTTCATACCAATATTCTCACATTCGCAATACATTTTTCTGAAGATGAATCTGGACTAAGATGTTTTTTCTTTCTGAGGCTCTGTGCCCAAAACTTTAATATGGAAAGACCTGTAGCTTCTTCCTGAAAACTTCAGACTTGATTACATTTTGCTTAACTTTAATATTAATTTACCACATTGTTATTTGGTTGTGGAGTAGTTTTTCAAGCTGTGAAAGTTTTTTATGATTACCTGGAAGATGGCATAGTTTGTGCAAAATTGTATTGTTTGAACTGACTAAAGGCTTAAAGTTTCTAACATTCATGATAACTTAGTAAACTTCGTTTCTATTCTAATTCAAATGAACTTGGATCTTATGTCAAAGAAAAGAGTGATATTGGCTGTTTCCATAGTCATAGTTTGGTGAAGTATTATGCTCCTGAAATATGCATGATTCACCCCATGTAATGGAAGTGTATTTAAAAAACATACACAAATTGTATTTAATGTGCATAACTTTATCACTGGAAACAAAAATAAGAGTCCTAAAGTGAAAGCAGGATAAGAACATACAGTAAATGGTCAACAGAAATCATGCAAGAGCCCACAGTCAATAAACATTACAGTAATTTTCCTCATAAGGCAAGATTTTATTCATCACAGATTTGAAATTTTGGGCTGCAATCCATCACAAGAAAACTTCAGTGCCCCAACTCGAGCACCACTATACAGTCCAGACCCTTCAGCTGTGAACACTGAGACACCCACACCATTGCCTGTTGGTGTCCCCACAGGAGCTACAGTAATTCCTCCACCACCAGGTAAGTTAAAACACTCTTCACTGCTAGGAAATTTATCTGCAAGGGAAAAGTAGCGCATGTGCTTTAAACCTCATCTGTGTTCCATAAATCTCATACTTATGTCTTGTTACCTATTGCAATCTTCATTTTTTTCTCAGTAAGGGTAAACGGGAAAGACAGTTTCTTTGACCTTATATTTCCATTATTTATTCTTAATTTCAGCAGTTTGTGGAGTATTTTTGTATTTTTGACACAAATTATTTGTCTGTTTTTATAGTATGAATGATTATTATGAATAGTATTAATTTAGATGGGAAAGAATTTGAACTGTCACAGAAGTTAACAAACCTGCTTTTGGAATTCTACATCTCAGTTTTAAACTTTGAGCTCTTTCAGATTAAAGTATAATTTTGCAATTGTATTTTATTTAAAAGCTGGTTTTCTTCGGAGTGAAAAATTAAAACCACTTTTGGTATTTCATGAGATAAATGATTAACCACTTACAGTGTGTGTGATTCCCATGGGTGTGGAAAGCCAGTATGTGATTCGTGACAACCAGTTAACAGCATCATCATCAACTGATGGCAGCCATACTGCAGCTCATGGCAGACTGTATAACACTCCCTCTGCTTCCTCTGGTGGATCATGGATTCCAAGGTGAAAATAATGGTTTGAAGGAAATAAAAATCAACATCAATTTTTTTTATGTGCTTGGTTTGAATAATAATAGAGCAGTGCTTTATGTTGTATATTTTTTAAAAATCAAATGTCGGGTCGTCATCCATTTTTCAGGTGTCCTGACAGTATTATGAAAAAAAAAAAGAGATGAAAAAAAAGACATATATACAAGTAAAGTTCAATGAATGTTATACAATTCTCTCTTTATCATTTCAGTAGTCTGAAACTTGAGAACAAATATCCTCCTTTAAGAAAGTAAAGGATATTGAGAATGTGGTAGATAATTATCTTCCTAATAATCAAGACAACCTATGACAAAAATATATACAAATCTGCAAACATTCTGTCGTTTGCGTTTGACTTTGTAATGAAGGCCAGAGAAAAGAAAGATCTCATATTGATAAAGGTCGCTGAGAATGTTTAATATGGCTGTGATTCATATTAAACATTTGCCAAAGAATTAGATTTTATCAAATGGAAACATGGCAAAGTCTTTAGAATCTACAGACTAGAGAACAGATTGAACTGATAAGAATATGTAGAGCAGATTTGACTTCTCAGTTTTCTTTTTTTTAATCTATTCTGTGATGTAGAGACTATTGAGACTTCAATGTTTCTATAACTTCATACATTACTGATATTGTGATGTTTAACAGTGCTGTGAAGATCTCTCTTCACTTAACACTGTCTTTATGTCCTCTCTCTCTTTCCTTCTCTAGCACTGAGGCAACCCCCTGGATTATGGTGAACTTCAATGAGCCCAAACTCATATCTGGTATTATAACACAAGGCAGCCCAGACTCTCAACGATGGGTGGAAGAATATCAAGTCTACCTGAGCTTGGATGGACAAACCTTTGCACCATACTCAGAAACTCCTGGAACACAAACACCATACACATTTACTGGCAACTCAGACAAAGACACACCAGAGAGGAATCTTTTCAGTCGTAACATTGTAGCCCAGTATGTGAGGATTGTACCCACCAAGCCCGCTCCAAATGGTTATGGACTGAGATTCACAGCTGTCGGTTGTGCACCCAGCTCAATATCCCCTGGTATTCCATCACCATTAGCTTTTCCTACACCCACCCCATCACCTGGATCTGTCCCAAGTGGTGCTACACCTACAAAAGCCCCTGAGCCACGTGAGTCATCGATTAATTCTCAAATGTTACAGGCTGATTTGGTAAAAGACACTCTTATTGTTTGTACTTTGCACTGAAATTAATTTCCATACTTACAATGTAATAACATGCCTATATATTAATATCTCATCATAAGGCATGAGCTGTCATTTCTTGGACATGAATCCAAGGGTGTCGTCAGAGAAATCCTGACATCCCAACAGCTCCTATTGAAAGTTATAGAATTTATATTAAAGATCAATTACAGATAACAAAAAATCCAAAGCATCAATTAAAAATTTCAATTTTTTACACCAGAAATCAACATAGTAAGGTGTGGTTTTCTATCATACCAAACTTTTTTTTTTTTCATACATACACTGTTGTAGGTTAATTGACAGGAAATGGCAATTTATTCTATTATCATCAGTTGATGCTATTGATAGCTATCCCAATAATTATGAACTAACAAAAATCAGGAGATGACTTTGTTTATTTTCAGACTGTGATATTCCAATGGGTTTGAGCAATACACTGATCATTGGAGACCAGCAAATGACTGCATCCAGTTACCTTGACATTAATTACAAACCTTCTAGGGGAAGACTTTACATGGAGAAAGATGGTTCCCTGGCTGGAGGCTGGGTTCCAAGGTGATATCTGAGTAACAATCATTTATTCATTAAAAAGAAAAATATAAGAGAGCAACTATTTCTGGCAATCTCTTTTGCTTTTGAATTCTATAAATTTTCTGGACTTACTGAGCAAATGGTCAAATTGAATGAAATCAATACAACCAGCCCCTCTTTTTTCTCTCTCCTCAGTTTAATTTTCAACCAAAATTTAAGCTTCAGAGGGATTGCAATTTAGATCAAGAAACTAAACACAATTTTTCAGCTGCATGCACTTTCAGTGTTCGTTATACTTTGTACCTCTTTTTTTGTTATTTTATCTGATATTCTTTGTTATTTCCCCTCAGGACAATGGACAATGATCAGTACATCCAAGTGGACTTCCTATCACCTTTTGAAATTTCTGGAGTGGTCACACAAGGACATGCTGACATGATGACTTGGGTCACCAAGTATATTGTGTACTACAGTGTTGATGGAACAAACTTCCATGCCATCAATGATCAAAATTACAAGCCAATTGTGTTTGATGGAAATCAGGACAAAAATACGCCAGTCACCAATCTCTTTGACCCTATTGTGGCACAATTTGTAAGAATTCGACCTGTTGCATACAACAATGCTATAGGACTAAGGTTCAATGTTTTGGGGTGCCATTCACCAGCTCCAACACCCACTCCAATGGATCTTTTGACACCAACACCATCTCCTACCAAGCCCTCTCAAGAATTAACTCCTCGTAAGTCTGCTTTTCAATTTTTTTTTCTATGCTATCATGTAATTCTTGCCATAAATATAACTGAGTCTTGCTAGATATTTAAAACTATGTCAGTAACTCTACTGTGCATTCAACATACCTCTTCTCATGAATTACAGCCCAGAGCTGCCGATACTGGTCACCATGGATCAGCACCAATGTTCCAGATTCCAGTGGAGAGGTGGAGGTTTTCTTTCAAGATCCACCTGTCACAAGTGCTTGCACACAGCAACATGTTGTCGGGTAAATATCTAGCGCATTATGCATAGATTGAAAATCAACCTTACATCATATGCTCTCAGAAATGTTGCAGGAACATTCAACCATAGGTGACATCTTCTATAGCTTTATACTGCAGATTACAAATCAGTATATGCTCATGGAAATGCAGACAAAACTGAAATAGATCTGGGAAATGACATATTGTCATCCTGTAAATTAATATTTGTAGTTTGTGCTCTTCTGAGACCAAATTACCTGTGAAGAGTTTACTTTATGGAGCAATCATGAGTGACAATTACTGAAAAAATAAAAAAAAAGAAGATGTTTACAAAGATGTTACCAGATATAGCTAGATATCTTTGCTATTTTACAAAAATCAAATTTTAGCAGTAATAAGGTTTATCTTGGGGAGCCTGGCTTTTTATTTTTTATGAATTGATATGTGACCTTTCTTTACTAGCAAAGGTTTTCTCAGGGTTAAGACAACTGAAATTAATAATTTTGTCCCATTTCAAAGTGTGAAGTTGGTTTAAATTCATTGCAAGCCAGTTCACAGAAAACATTCATACAAAAAAATTCCTATATATATTGTGTCAACAGAATTGAGTGTCGGGTGAAAGGCACACAGATGCTGTGGGATCCCACAGACCCCAATGTTGACTGCTCTTTGCCAGAAGCAAAGTTTACATGTACAGCAACACCAGGGCATGTATGTGAAGATTATGAAATCCGGGTACTTTGTGATGTGTGTGCTCTCACACCAACAGCAGGTAGGTTCTGATATCAAATAATTTCAACACCCTGCTCAATTCACAGGGCCTTGCTACTTTTATCATCTTAAACCTAATACTGGTTGGCCAAGATATGCTTAGTATAAGCCAAGTAGACAATATTTTGCGTTAGGTATTGTAGATCAAACGTACGATCAGTAATGCTTTCAAATTACAGTTGTCTGGTAGAACTGAAGTTATTGAAATGAACTCAGCATAAAAGATGTATTTTTATGCCCATCCCCAGAGACAACACATTTCTGAAAATTTAATGCTCTCATCTTATATATGTTTGTGTTTTTGAGATGATATGATGAAAAATATGATGCATATTTTATTCATTCTTTGACGTATATATCAGCACCTACCACCTCTGCTGCACCAATGGAAACGCCTACACCTGGTCCATGCATCAGAGATTTCTGGTTGCCATGGGTTAACAGAGATTCACCAGCCATTGGAGTGGGTGACCAAGAACAAATGACATATGAGGAACTGAGCAAAATTTGTATTGATGGAGTGGTATGTAAGACATTGCTGTTATGAGTATTATCTGAGGTACAATGAAATCTTCAAATTCTTTGCTTTACCATTTTTTCTTTATTATGCTGAGAAAATTAATTTAAAAAAAAAAAAAAAAAACTTTCCCAGATTCTATAATGTTAATTGTGTTGCTATATCTTTATGTATTTCATGATATTTGAATGCAATCTGCATTGTCACCACTTATTGTTATTGTTATTAACAAGTTGGGCTGATGATCATGACACCCAGGCAATAGTTGAGAGAGTCACACTGAATGAGTATTCCAACATTTGCTGTCAAATAAGTAATTAGTAGTGCATTCAGCCATTGATAGCAGATCAAACTTAAAGGTTTACTTCTTCCATTATTTACAGATCTCTGATATACAGTGCTACACCACTGATGGTACCCACTACAGCATGACAGGCGAGGCTGTGACATGTGACTTACAAACTGGACTTCGATGCTTGAATTCTGTGTTCAAAACATGCATGGATTACAGAATCAGATATAGATGTCAATGTTTGAGTGAGTAACATTCTTCATCATTCGAGTACAGTTAGTCAATATCATATATTAATACTTTTGATCAGTGAACTAAGTTTAGATTCTCAAAGAGTGCATTTTTCAGTTTATTTATCCATGTGATGCTTTAAGGATGTCACAATTCAGACTATGAGGATCCACAAAACAGGAACTCCACTAATGTATGTAACCTGAAAAACAGAATTCAAATGAAACACCCGTGATATTCCTCTCATTTTTAGTACTATGACATGTACTACGATAGTTTATTAGGTATGCATAGCAATGACAAGTCAAACATAAATGGCAGTTATAATTTACACAACTATATTGTGCATTCTATGGATATATTCTACTGTGGTGGAGGAAGAAAAAAAAAATCCTGAATTACTCTGAGGATTAATTATGAATAGAACCAAATCCATGATATTCAGCTACACTGTGAGACAACTTACAGAGCAGAATAATTGTAATAGGCCTGTTTTTAATTTCAAATGATATCTTTACATATTATGTATTTTAGATTTAAGACAATTGCTATTTTTTGTTTCTTTTTCATTTTTTGTTTGGTTTTCTATGAATGAAAACAAACCTGCGCATTTTGTAAATCAAAATATTCCGATCTTAAGGCAGCATAAGGTTTAAATACATGAACATGACACAATGGTGCCATACATTTTTGTTCTATTATGTTTTTATTTTTGTATGAGAAATCAGTGTGATTTAATTTGGTCATTTGACAGATGCTCCACCAACAATCATAGTCACAGATGCTACCCCTACTCCTGGTGATGTGCCAACACCAAGTCCTACTGAGTCATTTGAAACACCACCACCTTCAGTGCCCTGTATCTCAGGATGGTCTGTGTGGAGAAATAAAAATACACCAATTGGCACGGAAGGAGACTTTGAAAAGATGACCAGAGAGGAAATGTTGCTGTTTTGCCAAGGTGGTACTGTCACTGAAATCGAATGTGTAGACAAGGACACGCTGGAAGATTTCAGCACCATAGACGAAGCTGAATGTACTGTGGCAGGAGGCTTGAAGTGTTACAATGACATGATCCTTGCTGCCACTTGCAGAGATTACAAAGTCCGCTATAAGTGTAATTGCTCAGGTAAGAATCTTTTTAAGGTACGTAATTAGTAAAATTTGTGATCTCATGTTTTACAGCATCTGTGCTTATAAATACATTAACTTCTCCATTAGAACCACAGCTGTAGCCTTCAGTGTAATGACACAAGGTTCATCTCATGTCAAACATAGGACAATATCAAAGTCTTGTATTCAAAATTATCTATTGGTGTTGAAGTTTGATAAAGAGTACTTATTTGAAGCTTAAGATAATTGGCGTAAAGACTCATAAGTCTTGGCTCTTCTGGGCTTTTGTTGATAAAGTGTTAACACAAAGCAAAACAATCAAACAAACGGTTTTACATAAATGAAATGTCTTATCAATTGTATCATGAATTGCAGAGCTTATCATTGCTAAATTGAATAGAAACATATTACTACAGAAATAGATAAGAAAACGCAAGATTTTCGAACTTATTGCAATGCCAACACTTGCAGTGTCCCAAGTGCCCAATCAGTTGCAGTTTGGAATTCCAACCCTTTCCACTGGTGTGCTTGGAACAACGCAAACTCCTACCCCATCTCCTCCTTTCACGCCACCACCTGGTAAGCCACAACTTTTGACAAATTTGTGCAATTTACCTAGATTAAATTAACCCTGAGAGCAATGGAAATTACTTTTACAATAATTTCAAGTCATGTTCTTGTCCTGGCGATCATGAATTACAATGTGAAATTATCCATATGCATATAATTATATTTTTGGAAGTAGAATGAGATATTCCCTAGCTTAAATAGTAGAAACTACTGCTGATATTTTATTATTTCTCTATTGATATAAGAATTTATTAATTTCCAACATTTATAGAGGCCAAAGGGCAATATTAACCAAATACTTTCTTGCTTATGATCAATTATTATTTGAAGAGAAATTAAGATGTAAAGTCAAATCAACAAAATCTTTGGCTAGATGGGCTTCTGATATTTGTTGGGTTATTAAATTGACTAATACCCTGACTGTTTCTGATTATTATTGTATTGTTCTTTTACTCAATAATTGTCTTGACAGCAATGATCTGCAACATACCCATGAATGTGGACATGCCCAGCATACTAACAGACAATCAGCTTTCATCTTCAAGTGATCTGAGCCGCCAGACTTCTGCTTCAGCTGGTAGATTGCTTAATCAGTACAGTTCATGGATTCAAGAGTAAGTAAACAAGCATATCTGCTCGAGTCTTGAATATGTGATAAATGATGTATTCTTTGTATGACCTTTGTATGTATCAGTGGCATTGACTAAGGATAATGAAAATGTGAAGAAATTTATATTGATGGTAACAGTCACAAATTGAGTAAGTCCAAAATTAGATCAGTTATATTTTTGTCTTAGAATATCCCATGGAAACCTTTTTGCATCATACCTCAATATGGTACAAGTTAACCAAAGGAACTATCAGAACTATATAAAGGCATGACACAAAAGGGTTTCCCAGGGATATTTTAAGAAAAATATCATGTGACCTATTTGGACTTCCAGGTTTACAGCAGTTACTATTGATTGATAAGTAGTAATCAAAACAGCTGATTGCAATTTGCCTAGCATCTTAGCCCATTTTACATGGTCCAGTATGTTCTTGAGCGTCATTCACTCATAAAATTTCAAAGTTCCAACTTATACAGAAAAAAATGTGCAAACATCAATTCTGCAGATATCGTGACACATCACAATGGCATCAGGTAGATTTCCAGACACCTCAGAATCTGTCTGGTGTTCTAACACAAGGCAGCCCCATTGCGGATATGTGGGTCAGCAGGTATACCGTGAGCACAAGCATGGACGGATTCACCTTTTACCCTGTCCAGGACAACCAAGGGAAAGAGATCGTTTTCACAGGAAATTCAGACAGAGACACAGTAGTCAGAAACTATTTTCCACAGGTGAGCAGTTGATGTGGTCAGATGACAATGCTTGAATTTTCTCAGCCTTGTTCAAATGTGCCTAAAATATAATTTTTCTGAAAAAAAAAGACAAATTTTGTGTCATCAAACCGCAATAAAAGAAACAGAAAAAAATCTTAATCTTGCATTTTTCTTCCACTCTTTTTTCCTTTTTATATTTACCTGTTACAAAATTAAACTGCCAGACATTGATCTCAAAACATGGTTTAATTGGTATTTTTCTGTTTGTTATTTTAAGTACATAACCTACAACAATAAAACAACACGCAAGGAAAGGCAAAATTATGAGAATATAATTTTATTAATAAGGTCTTCACTGTTTTTCATTTATACTGCAAGGAATTCAGAATATTTGCTAACTCTTGGCACAGTTGTCACCATTAACCTATTTTTCAAATAGAACATTTAAGAGTGCATCATTTTGCCCATAACAACTTCAGTTTAAAGAGGTAGCACCTAGATCGACATGTATCAACAAGGAATAATTTTAATTTCTTTTTGTGACAACATTACAGTAATTTAGTTGATAATGAGGAACAATCCTGTAAATAAGCCACAACAATTCTAAATTATGTGTTTAGTTTGTCTTACAATATTAGATATATGGTTATATTTTTTATCATGTTTGTATGCCATATCATGATAATGTATTTTATATTGTTGCTCCTGTTTTAAGGACATTTTTCTGTCCTTGAGGTTGTAAAGACGTTGGGTTCTATACAGTGTTTCAAGTCCTTAGGGATGAGGTGCAATATAAATGCCCTTCATTATGACTATTATTGTTATTGTTTTATTATTATCCCTATTATCATCAGGTGTTTGTGGCTAGATATGTCAGGCTGACACCCGTAGAATGGGCGCCATCTGGTCCAGCTCTCAGAGTAAACTACATTGGCTGTTTCTTCAATGCAGTACCAACCCCTCGTCCCACCATAACATTTGACCAGCCACCAACAATAGGCAGTGAAGATCCAACTCCCACACCTAGTCAAGGCTTTTTCATCATGCCTACACCTGCCCCAACATTAACACCTTCTCAAGTGCCAGGTAGATAATTTTTTATCGAGTTAGATATTTTAGGCCAATCTTGCTATATCTAAACATGTTTTACCTGTAAAATGTCATTATTACTTAAGTGTAATTATCATGTTTGTCCTTGGGGAATATTGAACAACTGTCTAAAAACCTAGAAGCAGCAAATAGTGTTTGAGTTCATTAGATGTAAGATGTGAATGTAACTTTCACAAGCTAACATAACATAACAAACCAATAATGTAGAACTTTGTACGCATGATCTAGCTTCCAACACTAAGAAATTATAAATAGCTATTTGCAATGAATTTTATTCTAACTGGCCCTAGTTATTTTGTTTAATTCTCTCTTTTTTTTGTTTTGTTTTCAGTTTGTACAGAAGAGATGGGTATGGGGAATCAGAGAATTGTTGATGATAACCAGCTTTCTGCATCAAGTTCATTGTCTTCCATTCATGGACCAGAGTTTGCCAGATTATCAGAAAACAACTATCAGAGCTCATGGATGCCACAGTACGTTAATAATTATACATGTTTCAGCATGTAAAAGTTACTCTGGGAAGAGGGTTGTTGAAATTAAGTATTTCTAGTAGTTTTCTTTTCTTTGAACCAAGGCAAATGATGGCAAAGGATGCAACTGATGCAGGAGTTGTCCGTGTGTTATCCTTTAAGATGATTATACATTTCATATATATGAGATGCGACATGGTGAAATCAGGCACTTGTCAAACTGAGCCGACCGGAGATATCATGTGTTTTTCAACAGTGAATTAATTTTTAACGCAATTTTTGTTTCAATCCAAACCCTTCTATATCAATCTAGAAATGCATTTCAGAGTTCAATTTACTGCAATAGATCAATTTAAAGCCCAAAAGTTGTAGTTTAGTGGCGTGTTCTAACAAGGATTAATAAAGATTTACAAAAGTGATCGGCTCTTTTCTCAATAAATTCAGCTGTAGCAACAGACCACCCCCATTGTCTTCAATTGCCAATATCTCAACTTCTACTTAAGTTAGAGAGGTATTTGTTTCACACACTAAAGGGAAATAAATAATCTTCACAGTAACACCAATAACTCCATATGCTCAAAATTTGATGACAGCCTGATTTCATCGAGTCGTGTCTCATATTGAAATATATTTAAAATAAGATGAACTGTGACTATGATGAGTTTTTATTTTTGTCGCAGTTGATATCTCTTAAAGGAGTGAGTCAAACAGCAAAGTCATACTGAGTCGTGATAAATACACGTTGCCATTTTCAACCAATGTTGTTAGAAAGTCAAGGCATTCAGTGATTGGAGAGTTTTGTGTAGAATAATTGTTCTTTGATAGTAATTTATTCAGTGACATTATCTAGCTCTTGAACATTTTCGTTAATAGAGAATCTGTATAAAAAATCAGTTTTCACCTATGAGAATAATTGCATGCATTTTTTTGCACTGAGTCAAATTTGCTCTCTGTTTTTTTTTTTTTTTGTTTCATTTTACAATCCACCCAAGGACTTCAAATCTTTCTTTGGTTTGAATGAGAGTTTAGCATAATTAAGGGACAATAATGTGTAAGAACAAATTCATAAGGCAAATCTGTCATTCCTCAGTGAGAAATATAGAAAGTTTTCACATACTTATTTAAATAACAAATACTAGTAACTAGTAACAACTTTTATCATTACAGGGATGATGACAAGTCACCCTACATTCAAGTTGACTTCAGAGAACCTAAATATCTGTCGGGTGTTGTGACACAAGGTGAAGGCAGAGAAGAGAAATGGGTCTCTCGTTATCAGGTGTTCTACAGTATGGATGGCATAAATTTCATCCCTTACACTGAAAATCAAGATGGGAAAGCCCAGAGTTTCTCCGGCAACAGTGATACCAGCACACCAGTCACCAACTTTTTCTCCAAAAACATTGTGGCTCAGTATCTTCGTATTGTACCAACAGGAAGTCATCTTGGCATAGCTATGAGGTAAATACAAAGATGTATAAAGCAGTTATGATTGACATCAAACATATCTTCTATCTTCCTCTTTGACATGGACATACAAATACAAAAACAACAGAAACACTGCCTCAGAAAAAAATATTCTTCATCGCTTTGAAATTTACCAATAACTAAAATTTCTATCATATAGCATAGCTTAAACTGATTATTGTTAAACACTATAATATTTCAGTTTGACCTTGTTTATGTAACTGTTTTTCTTCACATCAACAGGTTTGAAGTTCTTGGATGTAATCCAACACAGGAGAATCTCATTGCACCAACTCGAGCCCCACTATATTCCCCGACTCCCATAGTGTCAACCTCAGATGCGAACACACCGACACCACAGCCGCAGGGCACAGGTGTGCCAACTCAGCCTACCACTGATGGAGTTACAACAATCCCTCCCCCACCTGGTAAGACAAATGTGAAAGAAGATTCATCTACAAATAATATTCTTTATCACCTATTTCCTTTTTTTGGATTACATTCTCAGTTTGTTTCCTCATCACTTGAAATTTCTAAAAAAAGTTAACATAACAGTTAAGTTCCTCAAGCTCTTTACATGGTATAGAGCTGTATCTGAAGTTAGATACTTGTTATCCTAGATTCTTTCTTAGATCTGTTTACTCCATTGAAAAATAGTTGAAGCTTTGTCAGGAATTTCAAAGAATACAAAGAACAAGTGAGGACAAAAAGAGAAGTTCTTATTCATAGAGAAGTGTCTTGGAGCTTCATCAGATTGTTTCCTTTTACAGCTTACTGGAGATTTGTAAGCTATTATTTGTACAAGATGTACAGTTTGGGAGCAGTAGGTGCTTTGTTTTTTTAACTTTAAATTTGGATTACCGCTGTATTGTTGGTTAATTTTACTATCAAAGATTACTCATTTTCAGCAATTTATTTGCACGGTTTTATCTGGATTTGATGATTTTTCTCAGTGTGTCTGCTTCCTATGGGTGTGGAAAGTGAATATGTGATCAGGGACAGTCAGTTGACAGCATCATCATCAGTGGATGGCAACCACACTGCAGCCAGCGGCAGACTGTATCAAACCCCTTCTCCTACCTCTGGTGGATCTTGGATTCCAGGGTGAGTATTAAGTATCTTTAATTTGATATGACAAAACGAAACATCCTAACAAGCAAGAAATGAATGTAAAGAGCAAGAGATACTTGTTGTAAGGAAAAATGAGATTACATTCCATGTGATGTTTTGAGTATTATGATATCTTCACAAAGGTTTTCTTATTTAATGTATGAGAGGTGAAGATGAGAAACTATGTACATAATGAACAATTTGTTTCGATAAAGATACATTCAAAAGGTACAAAGAAGGACAAGTGTGAATGAAGTCATGGTAAGTGTGGATCTCATTATGAAGAAGCAATATTAATTTGTTTTAGGGAAACTCAGAAGCCTAATGGTTATAGATCAGGGAGAATTTCCCTTTATGATTACATCCATAGCCTTTTCCTCACTGACTGTTGATAGAACCTGGGAAAATAGTAACCTTGACAATATGATAGAAAACAAATCTAGATTTTTTAGATATAAATCCAGGTAAGTGTTGTAAACTTGATGGAACAATATTGCCATATCTTTTTTTGTTTTATATATATATTTCATTTTATCCATAGAATTGAATCTAAGAATCTAGAATAAGCATAACATATTATGTGATATATCTTTTACAGTTCTGAGCCAAATCCCTGGATTATGGTGAACTTCAATGAGCCCAAACTCATATCTGGTATCGTGACACAAGGCAGCCCAGACTCTCAACGATGGGTGGAAGAATATCAAGTGTATCTGAGCTTGGATGGACAAACCTTTGCACCATACTCAGAAACTCCTGGAACACAAACACCATACACATTTACTGGCAA
>JBCAUA010000001.1:6811906-6825216 GCA_038406235.1 Peronia verruculata | reverse complement strand
GTACATGTGAAAACACTGGGCTTTTTGGCAGATCAGCCCCCCCCCCCCCCCCTTCTGGCGTTACCTATTGTATGGTCATCCCTGGTTTCCATGGGCATGAGAATATCTCTAGTGGGTCCGCAAATCTAGTACTATACAAACATTTACTTCCCCACTCGCTACTTCGCACTGCTACTAGCGTGCTAGAATACCCCAACAACAAGACAATATCTTTTTTACTAAGCATTCTTAAAGTCCCTGAGTTTTTATGGCACTTATAATTAACTAATAATGATAAAATTAATGAGCTTCATGATGTCTACACAGGCCATGTTCTATGCTGAATATAATGTTATGCTGGACAAAAGTGAAGAAAAAGCAAAGGAAATCAACTCCAATGTCTTAAAGATTCACTCATTCTGGACTGTACAGAAGCACATGAAAACAGATCACATATTCCGACAATGCTACATGTACAACAAACGCTGATGAAATAATCATTCACAACTAGATAATCAGAAACTTCTTCAAAGCTGAGGACAACCTAAAAAAAAAAGGAACAACAGTCAGAACTCCCTTTTAAAACAAGGTAAACCTCACTATAGAATTGATCAAGTAAGTCGCTGTCGCTGCAGGATGATAACTTCATGCAAGTCTGTTAGGTCAGATAAGGTTTGGGTCGAAGTTCACATACATCTCTACTCAAGTGTGCGAAAAATGTATAAGTGTTCTACACCAGTCCCCGTGTCTGTATATGGCAGGTACATGCATGGTGTTATATGGGGTGGTAAAGCAGAGGTGTAAGAATAGAGGTACAAAAAGAAAGAAAGTTGTGAGATTATATTTAATGTGAAACTGCTTGCTTGCAGTTTGCTTTGTCTACCTTGTCTACCGCACTTCCTCACCCTTTCCCCAACAATCTATCAGAAATTGCTAACAAAGGGACCTTGGTTGCAAAATGTGGTTGGCTGCTTTGAGTACTGTTATCTGCTGTGACCATTGATGGTACAAAGTTAAAGATAAACCCCTGGCTATGTCATGAAAATCTGTGGACACCAAAAGGAAACACTCACTCCGGATTCTGGCATCCTGTCCACACCACAATCAATAGGAGGAAAGCAATATTAAGTTAAAACTGAAATCCTTTCAACCCAATGCCAACAGAACATAGAATGAACATGGCTGCTCATCAACACTTTAATACCATCTCTATACAGTACAGTAAGAATATACATCTAACATTTGGCCACAGCCATGTAGTAAGAGAGTGTGTCAGAAGGTCGCAATCCTTTGTCTTTGTTTACATCATTACCTTTTTAGGACACTTTTTAGGAGAGTTTAAAATTTTGTTTTCTCTGTATCTTGAACCATGTAAGTTCACATTTCGACAAAAGATATATATGAAAAAAAAAAAAAAATGTCCTGTGAGGAACAGACAGGACAATATCAATTTAAAAGGAGTTGAATGCCATGATGTAAACAATGGATAAAGTGTCATGACTTCTGTCACACTCTTATCAACAAACATGGGGCCTGCTCTCTTGCTCTGAAATGACGACCCGTGTCAGGACCTCTGCTATCTGTTACTCACGCACACACGAACACACACATAATATATATATGCTTCTAACGTAAGGGTTGAAGAGAACAATACAGTTCATTGTAACAAAAGTCATTAACTGCTTGAACCCTACTGTGCAATGTATTTAATGTACAGAATCAGTATAAAATTCATAACGAGAACTGATCAAACAAACAACATAATAACCATTTCAAAGCAAATATTTTTTTTTCTTTCTAAGTTTTATAAAGAAGGAAAAAAAAATAATAAAAACCCAAAAAATCATTATTCAACAATATTCATGCCTCATTTAAAAAAAAAAATCAGGCTCAATATCACAGATAAAATGTTCCAGGGGAAAATAACATGACATATGGACATATGCGCAAAAAAAAAACATGTTTTTCCCCCCCCCTTCTGAAACTGCTGGCATACAACTATCATTATATAGCCAAGCCATAGTGATAGTTTTCATGAACTCCCCACTGATGAGGATCGCGGGGGTATGGTGGGGAAGTTGGGGGAATGGGATGAGGGAGGAACATGGCCCGTGCTTGAAAAAGCACTCTTGTGCTTATGGTGAGGCCCATGGAAAAAAAAGCTGGAAGGGAGTTCAGGAAGGACAGAAAGGATATGACTGGACTGGCAAGTTCAAAAACTTATTCCGTCAGTCACTGGGTGTATATTCCATGAACAACGGCAGAATCATCCAGAATAATCCACTCATCAATGAGAAACATTTGCAAAGAAGAACAATCTGCACAGGATTTGGGGTGATATATAATTATATAAGCTGAGCCACAAAGCTACTGACAGTTCAAACACTGATAGTTGCACTCGTCACTCGTTGTACAGAGGGAACCATCCAATCATAATCAAATGAAAATTTTGCTGTTGCCTTTCAACACTTTTCTGAAGTCAACAAAAACTGATGATTCGTTTCCATTTTCTTTCAAAATTAAACATTGGACAGGAAGTTAAATATAAAGCTTGTTACATGAACAAATCTAACGGTGACAATGACCCATTGTTAAAATATGAAAAAATGAAAAAAAAAAAAAAAATTGTCTGTCAAAGTAAGGATAGTCTGAAACTGAAAGCTAGATGAATATATATGTTACACAATAACCAAACAGTACTCACTAAAATATAGAAAGTTCTTACAATTAAAAATTGCTGTTATTTCTTTTTTTTTTTTTTTTAATATTATACTTTTCCGCATTATATAAGAATTTTTACTAACTCGTTAAATGAGAAGATGCACCTTACACAAAATTCTGTTCCTGAAATGATACTATATTACAATGACCCATCACCCACTATCGTTAATCACTCTGACAACATCTCACATTTACAATTTCCCCTCTGTCATAAATTCACAACACCATGACCATTCTTACTATTTCAAGCACACAATCAAACACAATCAATCAACTTCCTCACAAGAACAATCAATCAACTTCCTCACAAGTCTCAACCACCACATCAACTGCTGACTTTCTGCCATTCTGTTGTACAAACCCATCTGAATATGATATATCCAACTGCAGGTAACAATAATCCTCTGGAAAATATATATATCCACCACTTGACTGGGAAAAAAAAAATGAACGAAGAAGATCACAACATTTCCCCGAAACTGATATCATAACAATGCTAGACACTGCCAGTATTCTCCCTCTGGGCACTTGTTGATGCTGGTTCATCTTCTGAAACAGATTTCTTGGGAGTATAATAATTTTCAATGGAAAAGAGCTGCTTTGATTTCCTTTTCCGGGAACTGGTCCGCACATTAGATGCCACCTGCGCATTTTTTACTCCATTGAGCAGTCCCGAACCAGTGGCAGCCTGGTCCTCTGTCTCCCGCCTAATTAATCCAATTTTGGCCAGTGCTTCATTGGACATTTTTGCTGCTGAAGCCTTAGGTGGGAACACACCAGGGGACGGCATTTGGTCGGAATCTATAGAATCCTCTCTATCCTCCCCGCCTGCTGATGCCACTGCGGGTAAATCCCTCACTGCTATAGTGTTCATCACATTTAACTTCCTTTCTAAGGATTCTGAATTGTGTGACAAGCTCTCTCCGCTCATCACAGAATTTGAACTGGCAGACAATTCTTGAGAACTCTGGTCAAAGCTGTTGTCATCATCCTCTTCATCATCATCATCATCTTCATCCTCCTCCTCTTCTTCATCATCATCATCATCTTCTTCTTCTTCAAATTCCTGCCCATCTTCATCAGAATCCGTGTCATCATCTGCTTCACCAAACCCTCCGATAGCTTCTTGGAGTCGATGAAATTCCTCCCAGAGTTGTTTCTCCTGTTCAGAGATATTTTCCTTGTTACGAGGAACAAGAATGCGATGTACTGCTTCTGTAGCCAGCCATTCGCTGTCCATTGGGACATGATGATGGCGCATGAAGTGGGGAACAGACAGAAACTGGCTGCAAGTGTCACACCGAACACATGCAGATGTTGACTTCACAAATAAATCCAAATGAATGTGGGCTGGCTGGGATGGGAGACGGGATTCTGCGTTCTTACTGGAGATGGCAGCTTGGTGTGCTACCGCCAGAATTCTCACCGGCCTATCAGAAGTGGGCGAGGTAGTGGAGTTACTCCGGGAGAACAGCCCTTTCTTGGTGGGCGATGACCCTTTTCGCTGCACTGCAAAATTGAGGAGGCTGTTCACTTTTAGTTTGAGAGGCCGGAACTTTTTACACTGCAACACATCATTACTATCATCTGAGTCCATCTCTGAGCTCATGCTGACATCTGGCTCTGCCCACTGCTTCTCTTCACTACCACCACCACCACCACCACTACTACCACCACCAACCTTCACCCTCCCACCTTTCACTTTCTGCACCACAGCACTTAGAGTGTCTTTCTTACTTTTTGGTCCCTTCTCACTGAGTTTTTTGCTCTGAAGACTCAAAGTTTTCTTCTTGACAACATTGTTTTTCTTATCACAGCTAGAATCACCCTTCCCTTTCTTTTTAGAGGATAATTTGGTGGCAGACTTCACTTCATGCACATAATCTGGAGCTGATTTCACTACTGACTCAATGGTCTCCAGAATAGCAGCATCCGATGGTCTCTCTCTCTCCTCCCCCTTCAACATCTCCAAATAGTTTATTTTCTTGTGCCGTGTCCGTTTGCCATGAGATGCGGATGCGTCAGAATCCTGGGCTGGTTCCTTCTGTAACTGCGAAGCCAACCTGGAGCTCTCTGCTTCTGTTATTCTGAAATAATGGTTAAAAACAAATCAGTCCCAAGTTTTCTGGTAAGAAAGATAATGAATATTGACTATTCAGCACTTGGCATTTGTTTGTGAATCCAACATCTAAAAGGTTCTGTCATTCACTGCAGATCATACTACTGCCATCACCTCATCCACATGCCCTTTGCACTGAATCCAATCTAAATCTATTCCATTTCTTGCTCAAATAGCACATAATAATTATTTTGGTATGCACAAGATGTTTTCAAAACAAACAGCAAACACCATTGGCTTGACAAATATATCACACATCTGAAGAATCGGGGGGGGGGGTGTTAGTCCTGACCCTAAACTATCCCACCTACAAATAACAAAGATCAGGAGGAACAACCACTGCGACTGTGTCCAAGAAAACAATAACTTCAAAAGCAGAGAAATCTTTCAAATCAAGATTTTAGTTGCCGTAAATCTCCCATGTGTGAAAAGTAAATATATGTGTGATTCTTTTCCTTCGGTCTTAAATAACGAATATGGAATATATGAATGCCGTTTCCTCCTATTGATTTAAAAAAAAAAAAAAGCGCAATGTCCTTTCACAGGCAATTGACAATGTAGACAGCTTTCATAATTACAGTATTAACAGACCGTTTAATAGCCCCACAACTGTCTATGGTTTCACAAATTAGCCATCAGGTGACCCATAGTAATAAAGAATGCGTCAACAGCAGATATCAATGAATTAATATTAGCCTGCTGTGTTCATATCATGGGGCAAAAAAATACAGCTGAAAATCCCATTTTATCACACTAAATGCTGCGTGAATGAGATCTTTTTCTGTTACTTTACACTGTACCTGCTGGGACCACATTACTTATCTAATGAAATATTTACATCAATAGATGGTAGGTGGATGCAAAGGAAAAAAGAACTGGGAGAAAACGCAAGGCAGAATATTGGTCAATGAAAGGGCAATCACAAATGTTGCTCAGTGAACTGTAACCTGCAGCAGCTACATGTTGTTAATTTTCTTTGGCCCTGGTCTGAAATCCTAGACAGCTCCTGGTGCGCTGACATATAGTGGCTGTGCTGTGTTCATTATAATTAATTCAGACTTTTTCAGGGGATCCAATTTCCTAAACATGTTAACTCTAAGTGAAGATTCCCTTTTTTACGTTGAACAAGCTTTGGAAAATTCATTTATGAAGGAAGTTTGCGAAACCTACAGATATTAAAGGGCAATGAGGTCTAAGCACACATCTGGTACAAAAACTATCCTTGCTATTCCTAGTCAACAAAAATGTCATTTGAATATCAATGTAATTAGATGGAGCCACCAGATATATAACTCTCATGTTAAGCAATAATAAATTTTTAACAGCACCTGTTCTTCAGTGGCGCCGATTTAATAAAGCAGCTGCCACAAAGCATTTGCCTAGCATTTGATAAAAGCTCATAACAGTGGAGAAAAACAAAATGTGTTGTGCCAATGACATCCCCCCCCCCCCTCAGTTTGCCTATGTCTTAACAAAGGATAGATGAAACATTACCTTACAAAATTTTGTAATACTGATTTAAATGAAGAAAAAAATTCAGTTTGAACAAAATGAGGGTAGGATCTGTCATTCACTTCCTGTACTGCTCCTTTGATAAAACAGCAATGCTCACCTACTCATTATACAATGCTGGTGTTCAATTTATAACGACAATAGCTATCCTAAAAAAGAATACCAACAAAAACAACAAAAAGGAACTCCCAGTTGGTCAAACTGCACCCCTGATTCCTTCCTGATAAAAGACTGAATGAAACAATGGTGATGTGCTCATGAAGTACAATGACTTTGATAAGATAACACCATGTAGCAAATGTTCTATCTACATCCTTTCATTGCCAGTGATCTAATGAACTTACCCTGCTGGTGCTGTTATCTTCTTCTGATTTCTACCTCCCCGTTTTTTACCAGTGGCCACAGACAGAGTGGTCACTGGTGACCTGGCATTCACATCTGACCCTCCACTGCTGCTTGGTCTTCGCTGAGCCTCCTCCATCCTGCCTATTCGAGGCTGTGGAGTGGCATAATAGGTCACCAGGTGTGTTGCTTGGTCTTTTGAAACAATGAGGGTGCTTTTGGAATTATAGGCTCTGCCGTACTGTACCAGAAAATAACGCTGCATCTCTGAACAATTGAGGACCGGGATCTTCAGAAGCTGGCATCGCTTCTTGAGAATTCCTGTGTCTTTAGCTGGCAGTATCTGCTTATGGATATCCACCAACCGAATATAAGGCTGATTGTTGATCATAATGGCTGGGACATCATTAAAGTATAAGGTGACTGTCACTATCCATGGAGTATCATCTGCTGAGGAAATTGATACTGGTGTCAATGCCTGAGTTGATTCCAAATCATGATCCTCTTTGGAGCTGAAAACATTACCATCCAGTTTGATATCATCATCTCGGACACCGAGGTAATCCAATGTTTTTTCTATGGATGTGAGTCGTGGAACAGAGCCTGAAAGCTGGGGTGTGCCCAGGGAACTGAGATCAGATCCAAACATGCTCTTCAGCGAGCCATGGGAATCTCCATCATGGGTGGTATTTGATGAGGATGTTCCCTGAGAATTAGAGATAAAGGATGAGAGATCATCTGGGAGACTGACATTTTCTTCCAAGGAGTCTTTGCTTGAGTTGGGGATGTAATGGTATGGCTCTGGTCCATGTGCTGTACTGAGTACTGTAGTGTTGTTACTGATGGAACTTGTACTCTGGACAGTTTTTCCCATGTCCAACTGTCCTACAATTGAGCTGCCTATATTTGGACCACTAGTTTCAGCTGATGAGAGACATGGACTCGTCATATGATCTGCCTTGGTGTAGATACCATCTGTGGGTAAAGATGAGAACAGTGATGCACTACTGGAGTCAAATGCTGAGGTACTTCCCAAGAGGCTGTCATCTTTCACCATACTCAGGAGGTAATTCAGAACATGCTCTGATGTAATGCTGGGGTCACCACTCATCAATCTCAAACTCTCTGTAAGGGCTGGTTGATTGGGGTTCAAACCAGCAGTGCTTGTTATGTCTGCAGCCTGTGACGTACTGGGTGAAGCCAGGTTATCATTTTCCATACTCAAAATAGTACTCACAATATGACTATCTACATCCGAGATAAACTCAGTTGAGGGGTGTGAAGATGGTACAGACATTGGAATTGACGATGTGACTGGAGGTGGATGTGGCATGGGATTTGTCATGTGAGGTCTCTCTGGAAGATTGAGGACACTTCGGCCCTTTAGCCGAACTGCTTCAATATCAGCATCTGTCAGGTGTGGAACAACAATGTCTCCTGGCTTTGGAGCAGGCACAATGATTTTGTCTGATGAATGTGGAAGTGCTGGAGCTTGTCTTCTTCTGGTGGTTGTTCTGGAAGATTTAGACAAATAGTAAACATACTGATCCTGAAATTTGCCCGTAATTTTCAGTTTAGAGCCAGTCTCTGGATCTATCTCTTCATCCATCACCTTATCCAAAGGTCTTTTCCTTGGTCTACCCACTGGATTTGTCTTGATAACTGATGGCTCTGATGTCGGTAACTCTGGCTCTGATGATGTTTTCAAGAAACTATCTTCCCGCAATAACTCTTTCTTGAGGTATTTAGCTTTCATAATCTTTTCGTGGTTCAGCCCATCAAGCCTATTCTTCCGTTTCGTATACTTTCTTTTACCTGTATTCAATTTAGTCAAATCGTCTTCTGGTGTGCTGATACCATTTGCTTTTGCACAATAATCATGGTCATGATACATTGGGTGGGACCACTCTGTCACTTTCTCTGTGGTAAAATCCGGTGACAGTCGATGTGGAGTTCTTGCATCAGAACTGTCATCCTGTGTCTCTGAGCCAGCTTCTGATCGATCCCAGTCCAGGCTGGGAGACTGAAGCAATGGGTGAACACTAGGGTATGTAGATGGTGAACCTAAGGATGAATTGATTAAGTGGGTTTCTGGCGGTATTCCAATGTTCAGCTTCTTGTTTGTGGTGTGGTCCTTGTTCTTGAGGTATTTTTCCAGTTCCAAGTTGCTGGAGCTGAACGATGCAAATGTTCCAATTTTGAATTTCCCACATTTGGGTGCTGGTCTGACAGGTGATTGTGCTGAGGTAGACGGTGCTGAAGATGAGGGGGAGCCACAACCTGACAACAGATCACCACTTTCATCACTGCTGGCTCCTGCATGTGAAGCTTTGGGATTCAAGTCTGCTGTTGGAGATGATGTTGATGATGAGGATGATGGCAGTTTAGAACGGCCGAGGCTGGCAGTTGACATTTTGTACAAATCATAGGTACTTGCTGATGCACCTTCCATTATTCCAAATTTCAGATAATTACAGTCCAATGACAAATTGCGGGAACGCTGCTCCGCTTCCTCAGGCAAGGGACTATTATCAGAGCAGACATCAATATCGTCCTCTTCTTCCTCTTCCTGGGATGGAGGAGGGCGTGTCTGGCCTGGGGCCAAGGCATAAGAATGATCCAATGCCAGGAATTCTTCTATTGACATCTCAGTTGGTGGCAAAACTTCTGGTGATTTACAGTCACAAGACTCCCCCACATCCCCGGCACCCAAGTCACTTGGATTGCAGCTCAACTCATCTGTCTCATTCACATCTTTGATGTCAGTAGGAATATCTTCAGTTCTTTCTTTATCTTGTTCATCAGAGACTGGCTCCTTGACATCCTCAGATATTTGATTGACAGCATTTTTAACAGATATCACATTGTTGTTGGTATTCTGCTGATATGCTTCCTTCAGAGCTGTAACGTCGATTTGGCCTGATAAATCCATGTCTTTACTAATGCCATTGTCAATCATTTTCTTAAACTTCACATCAAGACCTTTTTTCTTGATGTCTTTCACAAGTTCATCAAGAGAGAATTTTTCTTTCCTCCCATCTATACCATCCAAATGATTTGGCAAAAGTGTTTCTGGACTCCAGGGCATTTTCTGGGGAGCCATTGCCTTATTATTATAGTCTTTTGCACTGTGGCTGTGCTTTAAACTGTTACTTGTTGTTTTCCCCATGTCTTGACTAGATTCATCATCTGCATCTTTCTCTTCAACTGATTCAGATGTCTCTGACTGACCAGAGCTTCCAGCCTGGCCTGACTTGGAAGATTTCACATCAGACGGTGCATCCTTCTCTCCAAGCGCTGCTGCGGCTAAGATGTCCAATGGGTTGAAATCCATAAGTTTGAGCCACACAGTTTAGACGCACCATCAGTGTGTTGTGGCTGAGAACCCGTTCCAAAGATTATCTGAAATGATTGAGAATGCATTAGAAATGTCCTCAAAATAAATATGAACTGGGGGAGGGATGGTTGATTTAAGGTAAGCTACATTCCCCTTTAATAACATGTTCTCATGCATGCCAAACAAAAAAAAAAAAAAAAGAGGAAATGTCCAGAACAACAACAAAAATTATTGACAAATGTAATGTTAAGGATAGGGTACAACAACATCTGAAATCACAAACAAACTTTTGTGTCAGTGTCTGTTTTGCTGCAGAAATTATATTTAACAGATTCATGATTTCAAAGCAAAACTTTTGTCAGCCATAAGTCAAAGGATACTGATTTTCTGCCCAATAATTTTCCTTTAATCAAGTAAACCTATCACGAAGTGTGATTAAAAACTGGGAGTTCTGCAATTTATATACTACAGGATAATATGTTAAAATTATTAAACAGAAAAGAAACTACATAATTCTCTGGCATCATCATGTTAACAAACTGGATCCTGACATCTACTCACACTTTTTTTCCCATGCAAAAGGAAACAAAAGTGAACAACAAGAAACTACTAAAATCAAAAAGAAAAACATTCACTATGTACAAGTAGAGCCTGACTTTCAATTTGGCTAATTAATAAAATGCTGGTAATTTTTCAACAGAATTTTTGATTCCATGCCATCTGGACTAACGAAGTTTTCTCTTTTTTCTGTTATGTTTATTCTGAATTTCTGTTCTGGCTTTGGATCAATGTCAAGGAACATTTATTTATTTTTTTTCAGAAAACTAGAGTTCCAACCAAAGTTTTCAAAAATTGGACAAGTACTTGTTTTCGAATGTTCTAAATATATAAAGGCTGCATAAAAACTCTCTATTATCCAAGAGAATTTCTTTAAGGGTCATTTTTTTGTTGTTGTTTTGTTTTGTACTGTATAGGCCCATAAATACTCCTGAGATGTTTGGCAATTGTATGACAAGAATCATTGCAAGAGGCTAGCTTTGAATCTAGCTTTATAAAATAGACCTAGTCGTGGACCTATTTTTGTCTTATCTCAGTAGACTATACCTTTTTTTTTTTTTTTTACACTGTATCAGTATCAATTCATGTTTATTCTTTTCCTTGTAAATAGATCTAGCCTAGCTCATGGTGGCATCCTAAATACCAAATCTAATTTGGTCAGGAAAATTTAGAAATAAAATCAATTAAAATTAAAAGATGAGAAATGGTGGGATGCGTCTAAAATCCTAGATATCTAGATCTTCGAGAAAAAAAAATTAAGTCTTCCAGAATAACTCTAGATCTGGATCAACTACCATTCACTATAAATGATTAGGCTATTTCCCATTAAGACTCCTGCCGGAGAGCCAAACGATCTGCCCAAGACTGCAAGAGACTTGTGATAGGTTATTTAATAGATAAATGATGGGTCAGGCAGGAAAAAAAACTTTCACAAGAATATAGATCTAATATTCGTAGAACTGATGAGGGAGGGTAGTTGTACTTATTGTGAGGGACTCTTTTATCTCTCTTCTAAAGTTTAAAAAAAATAATAATAATAAACTAGGACCTAAATAAAAAAAAAAAGATCTTCCCCAGGCATGCAAATGTGAGTGGTAAGTAGATCAAGATAAAATATTTATCTATTCTGAATCTT
The DNA here is from genome assembly GCA_038406235.1 of Peronia verruculata. Classification (NCBI taxonomy): domain Eukaryota; kingdom Metazoa; phylum Mollusca; class Gastropoda; order Systellommatophora; family Onchidiidae; genus Peronia; species Peronia verruculata. The sequence continues at coordinate 6,813,513 of JBCAUA010000001.1, read as the reverse complement.
ATTAAAGAAGATACCAAATTGCTTCATGTAAATCTAGATCTAGAATCTTGATCTAGAGATCTAGACTAGATCTCGATTAGATCTAGAATCTAGATCTAAAAACATCTATTCTAGATCTAGAGTCTAGATCTTGACAGATCTACAGATATTGGGCTAGATCTAGATCTAGAGTGTAGTTCCAGATTTTTATGTAGATTTATTTTATATATTCAGATATGATATCCGTTTCATCTAGGCTTGGTCGTCATGAAATACGAAGGACATTCTGCCCTCTTTCCCCAATTTGCCTTTTGTTTTCCTCTCCTGATGACTAGCCCAAGGACTGCTAACATTGTAGTCTAGTGAACAGCCCCATTTCTGGGCCTAGACTGAAGGTCTATCTATGCATGAAGCCCAAGGACATAAGTTTCATCTGCCTTAAGCTATCGGTGAAGAACTAATACACACCAAGTACATAACACGTGTTGCCCTTCAGCTTGCCAAGTGGCGATAACACGGTTAGCCGTCTTTGTTTTGTGTTCGCCAAGCCAGCGGGTCAGCAGCCTAGCCTAACGGCGACCTAGCCTAGCGACTATCATGTGACCTACTTTTTTACCGCCATTTCCCACAAATGCGTAGATCTAGCACGTTGTCTAGCGACTGGGCTGCGTGCGGGTACCGCGAGCGAAATTTGCAATGCACTAAACAATACTTACACAGTAAATGAATACGTGAAAAATCAAGTTGGGATCTTCAATTTCACACTGTGTATGTTATCCAAGCACTTTTTTTTCTCCAAAATTCGTCGAGAAAAGCGCGTTTGGCAAGAGCAGTGGCTGTGCGCGTCCTCTCTCGCTGGCTGTCGGAAAAGGAATGCCGTAGTTTAGTCACGTCACGAGACGGCAGGCCTTCGCGTCGATAAAAATAGAACTTGCTCAGAGGAGGAAACGAAACTAAACAAGAAAGACGACTGCGGGGAGAAGGGGCGAGGCGGAATGAAACAAAACGTCCCCAGTATTTATCACAGAGAGAAACGGAGATTAAAAAGCGTTGGGCTAGTGGTTTGGAAAGCGGGTATAACATGGCCAAATAGATCAAGTAAACGATATGTATGACGCAATGTCATGTTTGTTGTTACTGTTTCCCATATTGCTATTTAGCTGTTAATATCTCGATGTTCCCGATTAGCAGCGCACTGCATTGAAAAAATACGACTCATCTTAGCGTCGATGAATAACACATTATTCCACCTAAACCAATCCTTCAATCACCGCTATTTTTCAGCAAAAAGAGACAGAGCAGCGGTGGAACAGTCCTATCTTTTGCTTGGCAACAAACCTCGAAATGCATGTGCCTGATGTTTTTGTTTGGGCGTTTCTTTGTTTACAGAGATAACGCAGGTAGCTGGAGACTTTCATAGTTCGAGAATACAAAAGATGTCCCAGGAAGTTTCTGATAATATGACAAAAATAACATCACACTGGTAAAGACCAATTTCATCAGTACTAGTAGTTTTTTTCTGAAGCCTTTCAATCCTGAGAGAAAGGATTTTCTCGGCTTTTTAGAAGTTGCCAATTTTTGCTGAGAAATTTTTGTGGGTAGAAATTTGGAATTTGGGAATTTTGCCC
>JBCAUA010000001.1:6790332-6803418 GCA_038406235.1 Peronia verruculata | reverse complement strand
GATAGATAGATAGATAGATAGATAGATAGATAGATAGATAGATAGATAGATAGATAGATAGATAGATAGACAACATCTTCAAGTTTCATACTGACTAGACTAGCTGGTGACCCGAACTGATCAGCCTCTACCCGGTCCTATCTATGCAGGAATAAAAGTGACAGATGACATGACAGATAGTGGAAAGTGACAACCCGAATGCGAGCATGCCCATATCACTGTTTTGTGGACATAACTGGTCCTGTCATGCTTGGCTGTATCCCGTGTTCTTAACTGCGTTCTTACCAACAAACGGCGAGCATGCTAGCGAGGGTGTGTTCTGAGCATGTCTGAGTTACGTTTTTTTTTGGGTTTTTTTGATGATCCAGTTCTATACCAGTTGTTTGAGACAGAATACAGGAACGATTGACAAAATCAGCAAGTCAATCAGTGATTGATTGATTGAGTAAGTGAGTAAGTGAGTGAGTGAGTGAGTGAGTGAGTGAGTGAGTGAGTGAGTGAGTGAGTGAACGAATAAGTGATTGAGTGTGTGAGTGAGTGAATGAGGAGTGAATAAGTTAGCGAATGAGTTTGCGAGTGAGTGAATGAATGCACGAGTGAGTGGATGAATCAAATTGTCAGTGAGTGAGTGAGTGAGTGGGTGAGTGAGTAAGTGAGTGAGTAAGTGAGTGAGCCAGTGATGAGTGAGTAGGTGAATCAAAGAGTGGGTGAATGGATGAATCAGAGAGTGAGTGAATGACTGAGTAAATGGATTTATTCGAAAATTGAGTTAATGAAAAAGAGAATGAATGAAAGAGTATATAAATAAATGATTAAAAGAACGAAGGAATGACTATTAACTGAATAATGACGGAATGCGACGCAAGCACGCACGCACGCGCACACACGCACAAACACACACATACATACACACACAAGAGAGAGAAAGAGAGATAAAAAGAAAGAGAGAAAGAGTGAGAGAGAAGTGAATTATTGGTCTGCTCGCAAAGAAACAAGAGATAAATAATCACATGAGTGGGCAACAATTCCAAAGTGAAAAATGTAAAAAGATTAGCGGCGTAAAAATAACAATACACTGTAATAATAAAAACAAGGCAACAGAGAGAGAGAAAGAGAGAGAGAGAGAGAGAGAGTAAACAGATAGAGACAGTTGCAGGACATACAGCCAAGCTACGAATGACTGTAGATTGCCGAGACAACATCAGGATAGAATATTCATTGTACTGGAAAAACACCATTTAATTTTCTCAACTGCCCCCCCCCCCACTTTTTTTTTTTCCTACACCCGTTCTTTAAGTCCCCTCCACTCTTCTTCTCCTTCACTGACGCATACTCTTTCTCCGTCCTCACCACTCATCGTTTGACTAATACCTCATTTTCATCATCAGTCGTTGAGGAAGAGACGCCCTCCCCATTCGTCGACTGCAGCAGCAGCAGCAGCAGCAAAGTTTGGCCCTACCAGGCTAACCGGGGCTTGGCAAGACACGCACACGAATCGAAGATCATCGGAAAGGTGAGCTGTCCACAGCATCAAACCGTGCCCCGCCCTCACCCCACCCCTCGCTAAGTCGTCGTGCATCACGTGAGTGCCCTAGATGAGCTCAACCACTACGCCAAGTATCAGGAGCTTTGGAAAGCCAATTTGCCCGTTCAGGTAGTTCCAGGCCTAACCGCCTTGCTTATATTGTTGACATTCTTGCATGTCGCCAACGTTGCCAGTTTTACCACGTGTAACAAGCTCATTGACGTAGAGCAAGCGCATTGTTTTACAACAGTTAGCTCGAGCTCTAAAAAGTGTATAAAACATTGTTCTACGTTAGCTTAGGACCAAGCGAAAATGCAGCTTACCTTTCGGCTCTCAGTGCCACAGGTAAACACAACAGATCGGCTACTTTCTTTTTCACCTGTATGTTGAGAACGTCACCAAATTCGGGGTCAGATATTCGTGACGTAAGCGGCACGGCTCTGTCAACATGGTTGACTGTGGTAACCCGCGCTGCGCCCAAGAAAGGCGTTCTTTTCGACGGGATCTTCAACCCTGGAGCAAGAAACTATCAGTAGTGCTGGGTATGTTAATTTTCTATCGGGATTTACATTTTCAGGCGAATTTAACTCATCATTTCGTCCAGATATCACCGTAATTGCGCATGTGTCACTGTCAAATTTCCTTACCAATATTCGGTCATCCCTGCTTACCGTCGAAAAAAGCGATCGATATGGTGAGCCCCGCTGTCGCCGACTGCCATTGCTTGTGCTTTTCGTATGCGGTCTTTCTTCCTCACTCGCCACTGCACCCCATCTTCAGATGGAGAGATGCATCTTAGAAATAGAGCCAACATTATCTCAGTAAAACTTGCTTTTGTACGGTTGCTAGGATAAACACACACCTGTAGAATGTCATATTTACTTTCATTTTCAAGATCTCTATAATAGAGTCTACCTTAATATCATTATTATGTTGAATCTAGATCTAGATCTATGTCCAGTCAATTTATAACATTATATTGTATCAAATATGATATTCTATAGGTTTTTTAACTTCTTTCTTTTTTCTTTGGCAGTATGAATCAATTTTTTTTTTGTTGTTGTTGATATTGTCAAGAATGAGCCCGCAGCTGTAACTCAGGGTCACATGAAGTGTATTATCAAGATGTAGGTTTATTGAACATTTTTATTGTCATTTTTTAACATTTCATATTTTCAAATGATAGAGAATTTCGCTAAATGAATCTCTCTGCCCACATATGATATATTTATTACTAATTCAGGACCATTAAACAGTGATATGCACAGAAATTCGTGTTTACATACAACTTTTACAGTAGTTAGCTTTACGTCAGTGAATTAGTCCGTCAAAGAAGATTGGGAATACAGATTCGGTGGAAGAAACGAATTAGTTTGATTGAGTTAAAAATGAAGAACGCATTGACCCCTTTCTGAAAACCACATTCAGTCAACTTTAGCATAAGTTACAATGTGAATCCAGGGTTGTGAGATAAATATGTCAGTTGACCCCATAGGTCAGTATGGTGTAACATTAATTTTGTCTTGTGATTCATCTAGTTTTTTACATTGTGGGGTCTTAAATTATACCTGTGGAGCGTAAGTATTAAATATGAATTTGAATCCATTATCTTTTCCATAAAGAAATACATCTTAGCCAATGCAGAAAGGCCTGTTAATTGTCTGCCTTTCCCCTTCATCTGTCTGACTTTATTGTTGGTCTGAATTTGAGCCTTGAATCAGAAAGAATTAGTTCATGAAGGAATACGATATCATACAATTTTCTGTCTGTTTTGTTTATACATTATTATAACCAAGGTTCTCAGACTCAGTTGTAGTTAAGTTGGCTTTTCTGTGGAGCATTATACTGGTCTAGCCATTCTTCTTAACTGATGCGGCCATTGTCCAGAATTGTGGGTCATGTAATGATGTTATGTTCAGAGTTGCTGAACCTGAGCTGTACGAGCATGATATCTCTTGAACCTCAGGTGCTTCTGTTTGATGATACCTGTGAGATTTTAGTTCAAATTTGCACCCTCAGCTGTGAACTACATTTTTTTGGACATGAAAACTGACTTAATAATGGTTTCCGTCCTTTCTTACTACCTCCATACTTTCTCTTTTCTCAGGAGGTTAGAGTTAAGTGCAACATAGCATTGCATGATGGTTAAGTGATATCATTGCTTAAGCTCTTTATTACCCTAAGTGATGACTTAGTGACTTAGTCGTCGCTAGGTCCAGTCATGGCAGCTGAAATGATGACTCAGTCATCACTGAGTTGACATGCTGTTAGCCTCGAAAACTCCATGCTACATGGAGATGGAACCACTTCAAAGCTAAAGTGCTCTATAATGGAAAAAGAAACAAAATTAGTGGAAGTGATTTGAAAAAGTGATAGATTTGTGTTTTTTTAAAGTGCTATAGTAAATTGATATATACCTCAATTTAACAAATTTATGAAAAGAATTAATCCTGGCAAACCCAGAAAGTTAACTATGGGTAACAAGAATTAAGCTTTCATGTTTGCTTGACTGTGTGTCTACCTGACTGAGAAATGACAGAAGGTTTATAAGGACAGACAAAGAATTAATGAAGAGGGGAGACCCCCCCAAAAGAAATATTAAAAAAGTAGAAACTTTCTGCATTGGCAGTTGAAATTATAATAAGAGATCGTTGTGCTCAGTCCTATTTCTCAGTCCTGCTCAGTCCCTTATCAGACGAAAAAGGGATTGAACTAGTAGTGCAAAGAGGGAGAAAAAAAATCACTTTTGCACCCTTTGCTTGAAACATACACTGTGAAAAATTAAAAAAAAATTATGGTGTGAAGAGAATGTGTTCTTATTGTTATAATTTATCAAATTTTTTGGCGATCAATGTTTCGAATGACAAGAACTATAAGGATATTTTCCTCTTTATACTGCTTGCTCAACACATCTTTTGTCTGGCAAAGGGAAGTAAAAGTCTGGTCAAAATGATCTTCCATTACACAAATCCCTCTTTTGGAAAGGGCAGATAATCTGTGAAACGATCTTCCATTACTTTCAGTTCCGTCTCTTGTTCGTGCTTATAGAAAATTCAAAGGAATATGAGTGAACCAGATATTGAGAGCTGACAAACAGTGAGATAAGTTCTGCTTATTAAAAGATAGGGGTGAAAATGGAAGGAAAGATTTTTGCAAAAGAAATCTTTGAATGAATAACAAAACTACATGAACGTTTTGCATGAGTTTCTACCAAGCTAGACACAATGAAAGAAACAAAATAGTTCAGACAAGGGTTATTACAGAGATGCAAAATGCTGGTGCCAGTTCCTCGTGAGAAATTCTGATCTTATTGGTTTGTTTCCCTCTGTCCTCCAGGACTAGAAAGAATTGCTGCAGACTATGTTGACAAAGACACAGCCAGAAAACTGTTGAATCCTTACCCAGGTAAGACTATCAAAATATATCCTAGACCAACAGGTAGGTGAATGCAGGTAGAACTAAATGCTCTTTTGTAAGAGGTGAGTTAATTAAGTTCTTTCTCATTCTCAATTTCTTTTTTGAGGTGAATTGACTCTGCTTAGATGAAACCACAAGACCTTTTCATTAGAGGTAGGTTAAATCCTTACACAGATTTAGCCAAATGTTCTTTTCATAGGGATGTATTAAATCATAATCATTGCCCCGATAGGACCACTTATCGTTTTCGAAGGACTAAGATTGCCTATCACTCAGGTAAAATCACAAAGCTTTTTCATTAAGAGGGAGTCATTCCCTACTCAGGTGAGAGGACATTCTTTGCTTTGCTTGAGGATGTGTTAAATACTTTTCCTAATACAGCTTCTTACTAGAGGTTTGTTAAATCTCTATCCCTGTCAGAATATAACACATGGTTTTCTTGGTGGTATGTTAAATCATTATTCAGGTGAGGACACGTGCTCTCTTTATATAAGAATGACATAGACTTATGTCTCATTCAAGACAATATCTTGTAAGAAATGCAATCATATTATCATCAAACCCAAATTATTATGCTTGTTAGTAAAGCTTCCATTTTAGATCAAGAGGAACTTTTACTATGTTGTTATTTGAACTAAACTTGTAATGTTGAGAATTCTATTTTGACTGTATATCCAAGATTATTTCCATGGGTGAAACAGAAACCCTCTGGTGTTTTTTGTTTGTCCCTGAGGGTCATATCAGAGGAATTCTGTAAATGCTCAGATGAATATCGTAGCATGTAATCTTGTTACTACAAAACCTGTGGCTGATAAATAAACTGTTTGAAAGGGAAGCGTGTCACAAATGTTAGCTGTAGTATAGCTTTACAGATATAAAGCTAATTCTTGTTCTTGTCTGTTTTTTTCTTTTTTTTTTCTGAAACTCAAACAGAGGGGGATGATGGGGGGGGGGGGGGGGATTTAACCCTGCCCCAATATGATTACTACTTTTTTTACACCTAGCAGGGTTGTATACAATTGTTTTCAGATTTAAAGGTATATCAAAGGATGTGTATAAATTGGAAAATCAAAGATTGTTAGGAAGTTATAAAAAAAAAGGCTTAAACATACAGTTTGTGCATTTTTACAATTTCCTCAAAACAAGTTTGTGCTGCTGGTTTCAAATTTTGGAATAGGAATAGACACCCATCTCAGACAAAAAGTGCAGTTTTGGCCTCATTTTCTTGAAAAGGTCCTTCAGGAGTCAGTCGAGATTGAGCTGAAGCTTTTCTGAAATGTGCTATCTAAATGTATGTGACAAGTAGTGGGCATTTGTAGACCAGCCACTGTGGATGTGGTTTTGTCCTAAGGAGAGAGGAATGAGTGAGGTGGGAGTGACCCAGACACAGACAGCTGAGGACCATCTGGTTCTTGTCATCATGGCTGAGAGGACACTGGCCAAGGTCCAAGGTCTGACTGGATAGAGTAAAGGTTATTTGCAGTCTGTGAACTCATTGTCATTGCCATTTGGATTTGGATATATTCACTGATAACTGCTTTGAGATACAGATGAGGGGTTCCTTCATGAGATGGCGTTTCTCTTGACTAGTTGCCATGAGATGAAACTGCTTGAGTCCCAAAGATAAAAAAATCCTTAACTCTCTTGCATGTGCAATCTGTACCTTAGATGTTAATATTTATAATGTATCATGTCACACTGTGGACTGCAAAAGCTGAAATTGTCAAGACAAGCCTTATCTTTCTGATTCCTCAGAATGGGAAGATGAAATGAGCCAAGATTTTGAGCCGCCCAAAAGATGCTTTCATTGTGAGAAGAAGCTACCCAATGTATATGTAAGTACGATTCCTATACTATATGTAAGAGCACATAAACATGTAATTTATACATACCTTTTTTTAATTTTATCCACCACGCCTTGCAGTTACCTAAATAGATAAAAGGATCATCTTTTAGAGATATTAAAGATGTTAAGCTGTTAACAGTTATGCGATTTCACATAGCCTACTATAAAGTTAGCATAGTAATGTTGGTTTGTGATGTCTTTTTCTTTTTCCTTGAACTAGATACAGCTCTCCAAATTAATGCTTTTTAATTGGGATTTGGTGGTGATATTTTTTAGAGATCCAGATTCATAGAGCAAAACTTATTAGATAAAGGAGACATTGACAATGGAAATTTATCATTCATTATGTGTTTGAAATGATGGTGTGAGGTATGCTTTAAATATGGTATAAGCTAGATGCGTAACAGTGCTAACCCTAGCCACGCGATGGTGGTATTTATACCATAGGTGACTGGGTGCTCACTACTGCAACAGTGATATTTAAACATATGGACTGGCTTCTCTGTGGTATTTCTTGCCGTTCATTGAGATTAAAATGTTTTATCTACCCCCATTTTGTCAAACTATCAAATGAAAGGTATAGCTGCAGTTCATTTTACGATCTTTCAATACTCAATGGAATTATTAAATTATTAGTTGGTAAGACTATCAGGCAGCCCGTATGCAATGATGAACTCCTGTTAGACAGAAAGGAAGAAGAGAAATCAGAGGCCATGTGGTCTACTCAAGTCCTCTTAAGTACCCTGTAAGTCCATAACCCAATATAAATGATGATGCCATAGGGGAATATCAAATCGTCTTTGTTATTCACTTTTGAATAACAACTGAACACCCCGGACCACATGGCCCACTCAACAAGTTTCGCATTGATCAGCAATCATACTGTTGAGGGTAAAAGTGAGCTATAATTATGCATAAATAAAGGCTAAAGCTGTCTATATATATATATATTCATCTACATACCAGATAGTTCACTTGTGCTCTCATTCTGTGCCATTATTTGACCAGTTGTGCATTACATTTCTTTGTAGCTATGCGAAGTCAAACGCTGGCCCGTCTGACCTAAGAATGATCTAAATTCACATGATGATAGCTTACAGTTTACAGTGAGATACTATAACATAATTGTCAATGCACCCCTTTATGAAATGGCTTGGTCCATGGAATTACACTAGCATTATGGATGAATGCATAACGGGATGGTCTGTGTACAGAGTGTGACTACCTTTAACTACAGCCCTTCTACGGATGACTAGTTTCAAGTATTATGTGTCTAAAAGGGTTCGGTATAGGGAAGGGATTTGAGGAAGCACATAGTCAGACAGAAGTCCGATATAGGTCTACACTGTGTAATTTAGAGGGCTGGGTAGAATCAATAGTCATGAGTCAAAAATGAAAACGAGCAGTATTGCCGGGAGACTAGGTTGGCAGGCGACAACTCACCACAGAGAGTTCTGCAGTATTCCTGGCTGGTTTGCAGGTCGAGAGTTAAGGACTCAAAGACTGTTTGCATGCTTCTTAATGAAACTGGACTCAAAGAACAGTACAGCAGTGGTCATTGTTATAACAAGAAGCTTATTAGTTGAATGTCATGTGATCAGGGGAAAATCATGAAATGAGTCAGAATTCAAATTTTTCATTGACAGGGTTGTGATTTTGTTTGAAAACTAGTACAAAATCCCGCTCTTCAAAGGGGGATTATGAAATCAAGAATTTTGTGTCGGATGGCACATTGCGAATATATCTTACAAAAATAAAAAGACAGCTTGTTATCTTTGACGTTATTCTGAAAATGTGACAATAGTTTAATAATAAACTCCCAAGGGTGTTTGATCCAAACTGTACGATGATACAATGGCAGGGTAGAGGGAAGGAGTTGTGTGGTGAACTGCAGCCCCCAGCATATGCTCAGCTTGATTTCTACAAAGTTCAGTCATTGACAGGGAGACTCCCGGGTTAAAAGAAAAAGAATGTGATGTGTAATATTTTGCACCCCCGTCCAGCTAATTACAAAGCTAGCTTAGAGTTTTACTCCACAGTGATATTGTTGTATAGAAATTCTTTTTGCTTCTTTTGTGCCTTTCATTTACATTTGCAAACAGCCCCTTCTGTTCCCTTTAATCTTTAGACAGTACTTAATTTGTAGCTGTTTTTATAGGAAACACAGATTGTTATGCAAGAATTCTGTGTGCTCAGTTGGATCCATTCAACAGTTTTCAAGTCCCTAAGCCCTCTATGGATTTTGTTGCAGATTTATAGAATAGATTAACTCTGTTACTCATGGTAAAAATCTGGTTTTCTCAATAAAACCTCCTCATCAAACATTATTTTATCCAGCTGCGTGTCAATGAGATGAAGTCTTATGCATATAGAGCATTGTTCTGAAAGTGTGATGGTCATTTGCTAGAAAACATGTAATATATCTATATAGTTCAAAGAGAAAAAATTTTGTAAAAAGAAGGGACAGTTTTTTAGAAGAATTTTGATCAGTGGCTAACATCCAAGGGCTTTGGTTGATGATCATGATGAAATGCATTGCAGTTATTTCTCATGATAATGTCAAGGCTCTTTTCCCAGGCCAGCAATGATGAAATGTTTCATTTTTAATTTCAGAAACGGATCCAACGAGTGATAAGTGATGCGAAGAAAGGGAAAGAAAACAGTGGAAAAATTTGTAAGTATCATTTCCTCTCCGGTGTAGTTTTGTAATTATTGTGGATAGTCAAATGGCTAATTAAAAGAGTGAATGTTATGATTTCTGAACATTGTGAGAAATCACTGTGAAGAAAGTGAATTCACGTTTGTTGAAATTTGAATATTGCCATTTTGGTGAATTCAAGGGGAGTTAAGTAATGTCACATTCTAATGAATTTATTAAGCAGTGATTAGAAAACACTTTTCCAATAAGGCTTAAATTCAGTTATTCATTTCATACAAAGTAATGTCATTAATATATTATTTAGTATTCTTGCTCAGTATCAGCCAGTTTTCTCTTCGAAGATGTCTTTAATCCTAAAAATGTCAGAGGAGACTGCATAAGCAATTTTCCTGTAATGATGCTCATTAATGATCTAGAAATTATAGCATTGTTCCAATTGACAGTAATGCTACTGTCTTGTTCCTGTATTTGATGTTATTTGGAATCTAATTTGAATGTAATGCATAGAGACTCACATGTTAACCCTTTCATAGTGTCTTATGTATGACACATGATGTTGTCAGGCCAATACTCAGTTTAATGTTAACCAAGGACATTATGGCGTAAAATATGGGGCATGAATTAAAACACCATAGCTAGAGTTAGTTAAAAATGGATGACATAATCAGAGAAACCTGGAATGGTGTAAATTTTTGGTGTCAGAGTTAATTACAGTAGGCAGTGAGTACCATGCGCTCTGTGGCCGCCAAGATAAACTTTTTTTCTTTCTTTGGTTATGTTAACGGTGTCACTCAAACATGAAACCTACTGCATACTAGCTAGTAGGGGTAGAAAAACCGGGAAAGATCATTATAATCAAGAAGAAGTGATTACCTATTGAATCAGTTCCAAATGTCTTGCGCCGAGGGCAAATGAGTCGGAAGTCGCATCAGGTGAGCTCAAGTCACAGCTGTTTTTTTACCATTTTTCACTATTTTCCGACTATGATAACAAAATATTCCTTTTTTTTTTTTTTTTTCAGGTTAAAAAAAAGGTTAAATTGACATTTTGTGAAAAAAGAAAATTTAGCTTAGTTGGAAAGTAGTGAAAAACGACCAAAGACAGCCATATATCTTTGTTGCCCCGGGCGACTTCTGACTCATTTGCCCTGATCGCAAGACATACACGCCCGTTTTTTTGTTCGTTTGAGCTATTTTCTGACTCAGATAGTAAATTTTTGTTGTTTTCACAAAACGACAATTTAACCTTTTTTAATCTGAAAAAAAAAAAAAGAAATATATTGGTATCATAGTTTGAAAATAGTAAGAAAACGGTAAAAAATGGTTGTGACTTGAACTCACCTGGCGCGACTTCCGACTCATTTGCCCTGGGCGCAAGACATATAGAAGACAGTAGGAATTTCTTATTATGACATGGAAAATGTCTTTTCCTGGATGGAGCAAGTTAGGTCTGTCATGGTTTGAAAACTATTGATACTTTCAGGGTTATAATGGGAGATCGTTTCGCAGATTATGTGCCTCTCCCGAAAGAGGGACTTGTGCAGCAGGAGATCATTGTGACCAGCCCTGTTACTTTCTTTTGCTAGACAACAGAGGTGTTTAGCAAGCAGTGTAAGGAAGAAAAAAAATCCCTTTACTTCTTATCATTCGAAATACTGATTGTCAAAAAATTTGATAAAATCATAACAATAAGAACAACACGTTCTCTTTACATCATAATTTTCTCTGGAATTTTCCTTGACATATGTTTCAAGCAAAGGTCGTAAAAGTGATTTTTTCTTCTTTATACTACTTGCTCAATCCCTCTTTTGTCTGGTAAAGGGAAGTAATATGACTGAGTACAACGATCTCCCATTCATCATCTATCAGTACCGTATTATCCTTTCGTTGTCAAAGCTTATTATGATTTGAGATGCAACACGATGAAATTACGCTCTCCTCAAATTTTGAGCATTTGGAGTTATTGGTATCACTGTGAAGGTTATTCATTTCCCTTTGTGTATGTGAAAAAAAATTTCTTCTATCTCAAGTAGAAATCGAGATATTGGCAATTAAAGATGATGGGGGTGACCTGTTGCTGCTGCTGCATTTAGTGAGAAAACGGCCGATCACTTTTGTAAATCCTTCTTAATCTTTGTTAGCCCATGCTGCTGGATTACACTTTTTGTGCTTTTACTCAAAGTATTTCAGCACATTTAATGCTGAAATACACTTTTACGTTGATATAGAAGGATTCTATGTAGAAAAAAAATTGCCTTAAAAATTCGTTCACTGTTGAAAAACCCATGATTTCTCTGATTGCCTCAGTTTGACGAGCGTCTGATTTCATCCTGTCACGTCTCATTTATAAATAGTGTACGTGACAATGTTTCATAATGTTCTATTGTTATTCCAGACCTGTTTGGCAAAATATCATGCATTTTTATTGCCTTTTATCATTGTCTGCTCAGTTTGCCCAGCGACAGCTTATGAGTTAATTTTTTTCAGACAGCCAAATTTGCTTTCTCATATAGATTAAAAAGAAAAATAAGCATTTATAAAGAAGGAAAAGAAAATTCGCTTTGCACACTTTAAGTTGAAACATATGGAAGATGGAAGTGTGAGAAAAAAAGAAAGAACATCATCATGATATGATGAGAAGTAAACATTTTCATCATTTCTTAAAGTTCTTAAATTTTGTAGAATAGCCCATTGATGCATTTTGAATAGAAAGAGTGAATGTGATTTTATTTTGCTCTTTGCAGTGCTGGTTTTACACACTTCATGTGCCCAGCAAAGGGAAGTAATTTGGTTTATTGAAAAAAAAAAAATTTCTTTGCACTTTGATGCAGATCATGCATGATGTTTTGAACTCTTTGCAAAATTATGTAATATGGCATTGCAACTCTGTGCTCCCTAGGCCTGAGATCCCTGCAAGATTTGATGCCTTTCTGCTTAGACTTCTACACCCATGGTTTTGGTCGTGAACTCTTCAGCGATGTGGTCAAGACTCACTTCTTGACCTTGGTCCAGCAACCAGAGATAAAGGAAGAACTTGACAGCCAGATCCCACCCTCTACAGCCATCGACATCCTGGCAAAGCTCAGAGTGCCACATCTAGCAGGTGGCGGCAGGTAGGTGTTATGTAGATATCTCCGTGGTTTAACTGACAAGAACAGTGTTAAGTGATCAAACTTATAGCAGCCAAGATGACATTATGTCAGGATTCAATAGTTTTAAGATGCTCTGTGATGTACAGCAAGATGATTTATTCTCTAGCATACCCTTGCAAAACAAATCTATACAGTAATAGTCATGTGTTACACAACTTATAGGAAGATCCCATCTCTGCACCTCTACATAAAATGATTGTTAGTCTCATGTCTTTGCATTTCAGCTCATGAAATTGCAGAAATGCATACACTGCACACCTTATATATCGACATATAAGGGTCCACACATTTTATGTCGATATAAGAGAATGTCATTATAAGAGAAACTTCTTTAAAATGGTGTTCTTTCGTTGCAGAGTTGGGTTACTACAATAATAGCAAGTGATAGTGCTGTATTTGACGTAATTTAAAGCGACCGAGCCCCTATCAAAATATTGATAATTATTGCCCATGGTCAGAAAAAAAAAAAATCGATAAAATCAGGATTT
>JBCAUA010000001.1:6764682-6790232 GCA_038406235.1 Peronia verruculata | reverse complement strand
GGGTTTACAATAACTGAAACATTTCGTCTGAGGCAAAAACACAAAGGAATTTGACACATTGAATTCATGTTGCACTATCCCTTTAAGGAAACCTTGAATGATAATCCATTCTGAAGAAAGGTGAAAGCTATTAAATTCTTCAAAGCAAGTCCATGGGATATGTGAATATGCACTAGAAATCATTATCATTATACTGTTTATTGTGTCATCGTATGCACTACTAACTGTAGAAATGGAGCAAACAATGGAGCCCTTTTTAACTTTGTGTCTCTGTCAAACCACATTAGCTATCATTTAGCATAACAGTTTTGCAACAAGCTGATAAATACATAAGGAACAGCATGATAGAGAAACAGCAAGTTTAATATGATTCTATATCTGTCTATGAAGCAAAATCTGTGGACAAGAAATCATTTTAAAGCTCCACCAAATATATTCCACATATAAAGAATGTTTAAAGATGTTTCTGAAGCTATCTCAAAGCCAATGTTAGATTCATGCACTCGTAAGGTAATAATAAGATACAGCAAATACTTTACCTCCTCAAGTGCTTGCTTCATCAGCTCTCTACTTTCCTCTGTTACATCTTGAACTGTTGACACAAATTAGTTAAATGGTAACAGATTTGCATTTTGTTCTGTAGTTTCTTAACTGCTTTCATCTCCAGTAAAATCCAATCAGGTTTCACTTTCACTTCACTATAAATCTTTTAAAAAAAAAACATCTAAGTGCCATATTTCTAATAACAATTATATAATCCTATAACATCTTCACATTATGTCTACATTTCTTACTAAGAATTTGAAGACAAAAGCATCAAGAGAAAATACATGAAACCACTTGAGGAAATAGTCTGATAGTATCAAAATGCCTACAGATATGTCTTGCACCCAGGGCAAATGAGTCACAAGTCATGCCAAGTGAGTTCAAGTCACAGCCGTTTTTTACCATTTTTCACTATTTTCTGACTATGATACCAAAATATTTCTTTTGTATTTTTCTCAGGGATAAAAAATGCTAAACTGATATTTTGTGAAAAAAAAAAAGTAGTATCTTAGCTGGAAAGTAGTTAAAAATGACCAAAAACAGCGGTATATCTTCGTTGCCTGCGGCAACTTCCGACTCATTTGCCCTGGTCGCAAGACATATGAGAAAGGCATGCAATCCTGTATTTCCCCTTTACTTATCATTCTAAGGGAGACGAATATTCATACACAGTTATTTCTTACAGCTGGTGTAATAGTTGAGGTGATCTCCCTTATCTGTTTATCTACTCATTTTATTAATGTTCCCTCCTTTTGTTTCTCCCACTTTCTTTCCCTCTATGCCAAACCACCACTGCCTTCCCCTAAATAATTCAGAGGTAAAGTCTGTCTCTGATATAGAAGTCAAGAGTTCTATTTTTTCTGCTGTATATTTTGCACAATGATGAGTCATGTACAGCTGTTACATAACCCTTTAACTGCCAGCACCAAGTCCTTTGCAATTCTAATAAATTATCTCAGACCACTACATCTACTTTGTGCTATTTGTTTCACATAAACGAACTCCTGTTATCAATATGGATATTTGGTTTCAATAAAGTTAATGAAGATCATTAATGTCATGACAGTGGAAGCAACAGGACTAGCATATATTTGCCTCTGGCACAGAAAGGATAATATACCATAATATTATGACAGTTGTTACATATGTGGGTCACAAAAACATCACCTTCGCAGGGATTTTTGCCAAATTTGTTTTTATACACAATTATTTTATCCAAGTGGGACCAAACACACACAGCAAGTAGAAATATCTGTGCTGTCATCTCTTATCAAAATACTGTGTATAATTACTGCAATGAAATAAGAAACTTAACAACAAAATACAGCAAATGTGAAAATATTAATTAATGATTTGATCATAGTCAACGTCATCATGCTAATATTTCTCGGTGGGTCTGGTTTCAAATTTGTTTACCAATTTTCTGTTTATACTCCTGCAACCTTTTCTTTGCATCTTTAGCATTTTTGTGACCAGCCATTGTATTTTCCACCAGCATCCTGAAATAGAGCAATGTCCATTACATCAGTTGTTATTGTCACCTGGCACTTAGGTTTACAAGTACTGTTATGAGGTTTGTCTCATTGCATCTCCATAGAACTATCTTAACAATGCTAGTTTGATGATACAACCACAAAAGATGTAAACACGAACTTGGAGATTCAAAATTAGTTGTTCTAAACTATGGTAAATAATATTTCATTTCCAGCCTCATTAAATTTAAGATATCCTCTGCTGATCAAGTAGTTATCGGCTGGATAAAGTATTTTTTTCGGTATATCATCAGTTTCTGATTTTTGTTTTCATAGTGTTGTGACATACATTTGCTATACAGTAGATGTTGCAGAAAGAAAGAAAATATAAATGAAAAATTGTGCTATTTCTACTTTGCAGCTTAAACATCACAGCTAAAATAGACATATAACAAACTTTAAATTGGTAATAGTTTCACCATTGTCCTTTCAATATTCTGGTGTTTTCCATAATGTTGCCAAGACAAATACATTACAATTTAAAACAACCACTGTAACAATAAACTGCTTGAGATCATCTATTTTACATCAGCTGATGACATATCATCTCTAAAAGCTTGATTTGACCAATACTGAAATACCAGTGAACTAACTGGAGAAAGCATCTGCTTACTAGTATTATGTAAAAAAGATATAGGTTGGTACAAAATAATTTAATTTCTCAAGAGTTGAGATTATGCAAAAGTGTCATTACTGACTCACTTCATTTCCTGTTCTTTTTGGAATTTCTGGTCCAAGTAATTTCTCATCATGGAGGCTGTCTGTTAGACAAGAGAATGTCAGAAATTAAATCAAAACAATGTTGGGTTTATAACAATACAGTGTAAAAAAGATAGAATTCACATATCTCACAACTGACAGGTGTCTGGTGCAGACTCACATCTTTTATCTTACTTTCTGGGTTGCAAATTGTCACAACAATGAGTTGAACAGAATGCCAGCATTATTACATCTTCAGTTAGATAAAACTCTGATTGTTTTTAGTACAACAGTCTTTGGTAGCGAATTCTTCTCAGCAGATAGATATTTTCATGTAAAGCATTGGTGAACTCCTGCATTTTTTTTTTTAATCCTTAACAAACAATTTGCCTTTACATTAGGTATCTCTGCTTACCTCCTTTTTGATATTCTGGACTTTTTGTTGGTTATCTGCCATAAGATTGGTGCGAGCTAAGATGGCTTCCTCATGGCTGAGTTTTCCCATGAGCCTCCTCTCTTCTATAGCTGTCAGCTGAGCCTCTAAATCTTTCTGTTTCATCTCATTCTGCCATTTGTTGAAGTCACTGGCATCATAAGCTCCAGCTTCCAGTTTACGCAGCCTGAAAAAAGTGACATACTTAAATATTTACTTGCCACAATGGCACTAATGCAGAATAGGAACCATTTCAACAGATGAAAAGAATCATAGTAGCAGCATTAATTCTAGTTGTAGTATTTCAACTATTTTTCTGTAAGTACTTAAGACATGATAAAATTACTAGTTTTTATTGCCTGGCTGGGCAATACTGCCGGTATTTCAAAATCTCTTTCACAGAGAAGTCAAAGTAGTACACTGATATGATTCTAGGTATTCACAGTTTTGATTTCTCAATTTAAAAAAAAATGCAGCACAGGCCTCTTGATTTCTGCACTGTTTCTGAAATTATGTTTATTGTATTATGAACCTTGAGGTTGACAGATACAGACATTAAAATGATACATATCTAGTTAAAACACAAAGATTGTCAATAGTTCCACAAGTTTTGTATCCAGTCTGTACTTAGCTGATACATGACAAAATTTTCTTACTTGTCTATTGCCTCTGCCTCCTGTTTTTGATAAAGTAAACCTTCACGGAGGATGGCTGCTGCTGTCATTTTCACTGGCACAGAATCTTTTTTCTAAAAAAAGATACGAATAATATATTAAATATTTCTATCTTTGATCTGGAAATAAGAGAACAAAAAAAAATAACAGGGAAAGTAATTTTTCAGCTATGAATTTTGTCAGTTCCCTGATGACGAGCAATATCGAAAAGAGAATTGTGAAAAGTAAATGTGGTGATGAAATAATTAGCATTGTTCAAATAAGCAGTTTATTTTGCTCAAAGTAATAATTTGCTGATTTCAAGCTCATTTGCAAAAATGCTAGGAGAAAAGTGAGTAAGAAAGCATTTTCATTAGGATCTGTCAACTTTAGAATCAGGAAAACAAAACCAAAGCAAAAAAAAAGAAAAGTAAAAAATACTCCTCATGGTCAGTCCACAATCATCAAAGTCATGGCTAGTGAGGTTTTGAGTTTTTTCATACTAATCACCATCACCACTATACCAGTCATCTAAGCAATAGTCATTATTTTGTTTCATTAATTTAATGCTTCAGTATCATCTACCACCTGAGTATTATATACTTTATATGCCTGCTTTGTGAAACAGTTTTTTGTCTATTACCTAAACACAGCAAAACCTGACTTCAGCAAACATGACAATGTCACACTGGCAGCTCAGATTAATAAGAAAGATCAGAAGCTTACAAAATCTGGGGCAGCCCGGGCCCTGATTCTGTTCCCATCAATTTTGGCATTTTCTTCCATAGAAATAGTATCCAGGATTCTTTTGGTCTTCTCTGATTTCTCAGGATTTGCACAGGCATACTGGATCTTGGAGGCTTCCATGAGTCGTTCCTGTGTATGAGCATTCACAAACATGAGGTTACAGAAGTTCCACATTTATCGAAGGCAATAAGATTCTTTTGAAACAGATACCATTTAAAACTATGTGAGATGCGACACAATGAAATCAGACTCTCGTCAAATTTTGAGCATATGGAACTCCATACCAATGACTGTTGGTATTACTGTAAAGATTATTCAGTTGCCTATCAGTGTGTGAAAAAATGGTTGAAGAATTTTAAGCAGAAGTTGAGATATTGGCAATTAAAGATGATGGGGATGATCTGTAGCTGCTGTGGATTTTATTGAGAAAATGGCTCATCACTTTCGTAAATCCTTCTTAATCTTTGTAAGACCATGCCACAAAATTACATTTTTTGGCTTTTATTCGATCTATTTCAGTAAACTGAAGTCTGAAATGCATTTTTAGATTGATATGGAGGGGCTTGATGAAGAAAAAAAATTGCATTAAATATTCATTCACTGTTGAAAAACACCTGATTTCTCCGGCCGGCTCAGTTTGACGAGCACCTGGTTTCAACACCTAATGTCGGGTCTCATATTATTCTACCTAAACTCGAGGGTACTAACCCTTAAGGGCCAGAACACTGAACATGTGAATTTCTAGTACAAAAGTAAAAACTAGTTCAAATTTGAACCAACACTGACAGCCATGTTTTGGCCATAGACCTAATATGGAAAAAAACGCTGTGAGAAATTGTTTTAGCCTTAATTTAAGCTTATTTGTGACATCACACTCTTTTTTTTTTTTCTCATGGAAAAAAAATCCAGCTAGATTGGGGAAATACTTCTGACCCCGAAGAGTAAACACAGTCTTGAATTTCATTACGGATAGAGAAAGACATTTCAATAAGCAAGAGCTTCAAAGATTCTCAATTATGAAAAGATGAATAAAAAATACAATGCTAAGCAATCTCCAAACACAATGCACCACGTTTACAACAATCAGCTTTACAGGGCTAATATATCCTGTAGTTTACAGACTAACAATTTATCTGAGAAACACACACACAAAAAAAAAGAATGTATTATTATTAACCAAATTACATAATGTTAACATCTATTATCAATTGTCAGGATAAGCAGAAAATTTCAGGAAAACAAACAAACTGCTGCAAATGTTGATAGACATTCAACTTCAGTGTGATGACTTTCTGGTCCAAGGAGACACAATACCTCTGCATTTCTTCTGTTCTCTTCTCTTTGTCTAGCAAGTTCATCCTGATCAGTTGGGGATCTGTACAGAGACTTTGGAGGAGGTTTGGATTTCTTGAGTGTTGGAATCTGTGAGAGAGCGAGTTTCACATACAGGTGAATGGATGGATGGATGGATGGAAGGATGAATGGATGGATGGATGGATGGATGGATGGATGGATGATGGATGAATGGGAGAATGGATGAGCATGTAAACTGATATATAGACATACAGATGCATTAAGGAACAGCTGGACCTATGGATCAACAGATGAATGGACCATTCGACCCATGGTTGGATGTGGCTGATGGAGAATAGAAGGGACATGGGCAGAAAGAAAAAAGTGAGTGTACAAATGTGTAAATTTGACCAAAAAAAAACAGCAAATGTACTAACTGGTGCAGAAAAGTCACAGATAAACATTTGTCCATTAGTGAATGAACAACTTTTGCTTTACCTTATCTGGTATAGGAATGCTTCTTGCTCTGGGCTTGGTGAGATTGAAAGGTTTTGTTTCTGATGAAGTAAAAAAAAATATGTGATCATTATTATTTTATGACCTTCAACAAATTGAAGCAGCATGGTCTCAAAAAAGAAGGAAAAAAAAAAAAAAAAAGCAAATCCCTAATACAATACAGAGAGTTTTAAAAATGTGACACTTCTTTTGAGGGAGAAATTTAACAAAAGTTGTATTCATCATCACATCCAGTGTGGCTAAAATCAGTTCAAATATTGACAGGCAAAAAAGCAGAGAAAAAATGGGAAAGATGGTGTGCCAAGACAACATTTATAGTTGTTATGAGCATAAAGTTTTCTAAATATAGAATAAACAAAAAACTCAATTTATGCTAAACCTTTACAACAGAAGAAAATGTAAGCTGGAACACTGAGTGGTAAAATCTCAGTGCATCTAACTTGACAATTTATACTGAAAGCTATGCAAAATTTATTTTTAACAGCCTTGCCTGTTGTGGGAGCCACTGATTTCTTGGGCCTCAGTTTGTTGTTTATTTTGTCTCGGAGAAGTTTGACCAAATCTCTCAACTCTGGCAGCCATCTGAGAACATAACAAATTACTTAACAAATCAGTTTTTGGCTCAACTACTTCAAGCAATACTTCATGACCTTTTATTTTGTCCACTGTCATGTATTCAGACAGATATGTGAAACAACTTCATAAAAACAATAACAAAAAGCAATCTTTTATTCAGGATGAATTTTAAAAAATTCCTTTAGAGTACTACAAGATGTTTAGTCACAGGCTGGCCATGGTTACAGTTCTCTTCAACCCATACTGGTCAAGTGCCTTTATTTGCATTCTGTGAAAATGTTACCCTCATAATCTCTGTGTCAAATGAAACAAGTTTTCCGAAAACCTAAAGCTAGCTAGTCAACAACTAGCCAAATCATTTACAATGGGAGACCGTTTTGCAGTTTATCTCCTCTTTCCAAAAGAGGGATTTGTGTAAAGGGAGATCATTTTGACCAGACTTTTACTTCCCTTTGCCAGACGAGAGATGTGTTGGGCAAACAGTGTAAGGAGGAAAAAATCCTTTTACTGCCTGGCATTCAAACGACTGATCACCAAAAAATTTGAAAAAATTATAACAAAAGGAAGAAACATTCTCTTCCCATCATAATTTTTTCAAAATTTTTCCTGGTGTATATTTCAAGCTAAGGGTGCAAAGGTGTTTTTTTTTTCCCCCCTCTTTACACTGCTTGTTCAATCCCTCTTTTGTCTGGTAAAGGGAAGTAATATAATAGGACTGAGCACAACAATCCCCCATTGTCTTAGAAAGTGAAATTTCCACCTCAGTGACAAAAAAATATGTATCTCAGAATCAGTACAAAGGCATTCTTTGAGTGGTATGATTAGTTCAGAAGATTAAAGACAGACCTGTTCATGCGGTCTGCATCCTACCTTAGTAAAGGAGACAATAGAGATGTCTGGACAAATGCTGGCTCATAAATTTTGTTCCATCCGTCTTTCATCCATGTCATCAAACTTTTCTCATTGAAGAAGAAGTTCAGATACTGATTTTGAAGGAGAGATTCAAAGAAAAAATAAAGTTATAATGTTTATCTATCATTACACATGAAACAAGTACCAAACTCATTCCAACATATGTTTCAAATGACAGTTCATCGAGAGCTAAGGCATCACATGCATAAAATCTTTTGGAATTCTCAACTGCACACTTGACTATTGATTCAAGAGAGCCCATTCAAACATATATATTTCCATCTACTCTATTTATATGTCACAGGATCTGGAATGAGAAAAAAAACATATTTCAAAGTGTACCTAACTTTCTCATCCTCCCTACAAAGTTGCAGGAAGGCCAACTGATACCTGAATTTATTGTGGAAATAGGCACATGTATTGTGTATATGTCAGTAGTTGTGACAACCACATGTGTAGATGATGTACAGCTCACGCAGCATAAATATTGACTTGAAACATGTTGCCTAAATCAGTGTTTGAACAAAAGTACTAATATGAGACCAGAAAAACCACCTAAACGGATGTAAGTAGACAATGTTGACTTTGTTCCTAGATTTCAACTTTTTTGCTTCAACTCTGAACCGTATTGTCAAATTGAGTTTCCCAAAGGATTTCACAGTAGACCAAGTGTGCCAGAGCTATCAGACAAATATATCATAAAGATCTGTTGCATGAAAAATTATTATTGTTGTAGGTCTAGGAGCTGTTTTATATACATGTAATTTCTGGCAGTGGGATAATCAATGTTGACAAAGTGTTTGCTTGCTTGTCAATGATTTAGATGACTGAACATTGGTTTTTACCTCCTCTCCAAACTTGTATTTACAATAAGGAAATAGATGTTCAAACACTGGTGCCAACAAGTTAAAAAAATTGAGATAAATTTAAGTTTGTTCATGATTCAGCTGCCAGCTTTGGCACATGCACTTGGTACACTGCCAAAGGATAAGCATAAGTGGAAAAGTCATTTACAATTTTGATACATCGCTGTATCATCTACTCAACAAACACCCATGACTAACTGAATAAATGTTATAAATTAGTAATGCATAAATACTTGCCTATGGCAAATATTATATCTTGATCAATATATGCTTGTGAATAATAAATACTCAGTGTCAATTGAAAAAAAAAAACACCTGCTATACTTTCACAGTTATCTCAACTCTCTTCACCACTTGACTTGACCTTTAAAACATTATTTATTAAATCAGACCAAGTTCATAGCCTTTTTCTTTTAGCATTAACAGAAGCCATTTCACTACAGGTCAATTAAAAAACTAGACATACAAACCATTGTAAAATGTTACAGAATGAAGGTCATCCTTGAAAATTCATCAGCACAACCTAAAAAGCTATGCATGGTTGCTTAGCAAATCTAGCTGTGCAAGTACTATAAAAAGCAAATACATGAATAGACAACCAAGGGGATAAGTTAAGAATGAACAGAGAGATGTCAAATACTGTGTTTCAATCATTTCATCCTGTATTTGGAGGTCACCTAGCAAGGTCAACAGCTTGACAACAGATCATGAGATCTAAACTGATTACCAACTTGTCTTTCTAGCCTGATTAACATTGCAAAGCAATGAAAGTAATTCTGTAATGGCAACTTCACTGCTTTCAATCTCTCTCATGGGAATACACAATGGAGAATGTGCATGATTATAATTCTCATGAATGAAAATTTATAGTGAATGATAACCATTCCACTCTCACACTCTCTCTCTCTTAGGGAACATTATGGATAATCTATTTTCACATGACTGAAAATTTCTTACAACAAATGAAAGACAGCGAGAATGGGTACTCTCTATCATCAGAGAATATGACTAAGAATAATAAAATCTCACATTTTAGTAATACTCTCCAAGACCCTATTCATTTCCTGTTCTATTTTTTAAAAAACACAAGTTGTTAGAAAAGAGAAAAATTGTAGAAACAGAAGAATTAATTTAATTACCTTATAAGCTGTGTTGATTTCCACTGCATTTACAAACTTTCTGAAATGAGCAACTCCTAGTTCATCTAAGCGAAACAAGGCAAGGTAAGTCAAAACTGCAATAAAGAAAACATAAAATGAACCAAAGCCAAGTAATCATTCAATTGGTTTGAAGACAAGCCTCAGTCACTTTTTTTTTTTTTTTAAATTCATAACATCAAATAAGATGCATTCAATTTCATATAAGAAATGCCTGGCTTTAACACGTTAATCTCATTTTGACTGATAAAAAAAAGTCATTGGTATCATTGTCAAATTCAGAGGTTTGATCTGGAAACTGCAGTCATTAACATGGGATACCTATTCAAATTATATGAAGTGAATTAGCAAATTCTCGCAATATTTCAGAAGATATGTATCCTTCCTCAGTGTCAGGTACATGTAGATAAATAGTGTGAACCTACATAAATATATATGTCTTGTGTTTAGGGGCAAATGAGTCGGAAGTCATGCCAGGCAATTATGATCTGGGGCTGTTTTTGACTGTTTATCTTCCAACTAAAAGCTCTTTTTTTTTTTTTTTGTTCTCGCAAAACGAAAATTCAACCTTTTTTAATGTAAAAAAAAAAAAAAGAAAATTTTGGTATCTTAGTCGGAAAATATTTCAAAACATTCAAAAACAGCCGTAGATCAAAATTGCCCAGAGCAACTTCTGACTAATTTGCCCCGGGCACAAGACATATACATGTACAATGGTCTCCACCTAAGAACCCTCTGACTAAGAGCCCAGTCCGCCTAAGAACCCGCCACTGTGGTGAAACAGAATATTTCATCTATACAAATGATCCCTTTCAGGACCCACTCTCAAATAAAAAATCTAAGAGCCCTGTGTCAGGCCAAGACACAAATACGAGTATTTATGGTGTAATTTCACATAATATTATCCACCTGAGAGAAACGCACAATGCTAAGTGTGCAGTAAAATGGGGAAAGGGGCAGAGAGAAGAGGTAGACAAAGGAAAGGCTGTGATAGTTGATGTATGGCTACATAATCAGGCCACACTGTGGGCTAACCCATAACCATTTCTTTGTTTGACAACACGTGGGACAGCACTTGTCATTGGCTCTATGGTCAAGGACGAGTAGGTTTAGCATCATGACTGACAATTGTTTTGCTACTTCGGTCAGTCTGTAAACACTTGAGTCACACATGTGATTATCTGTATGGTAGCATATCAATAACAAGTTTTCAACAATGACACAATTAAGTGAAAACTAGCTCGACACCTACACGATGTATTGATGTAATTATATGCTAAAAAAGATCAGGGATTGGAAGAAGGCTGTACTAATTCACATAGAAAAATCTTCAGCTACCAGTAACAATCATAGTAGTGAAGACAATCTGTGGTCAGATGGGTTGCGCAACTTTTCAATCCACCTAAGACCCCGTCCACTTAAGAGCCCATTCTTTTTGTCTCCCAATGACTGGGTTCTTTGGTAAGACTATTGTTTAGCCAATTTTCCCATTCCTCTGCCACATCTGAACAGATTTTTATGAACCACCACAAAATGCTGATGCAAATGTATAACTGTGGCCAATGGACATGGCACATTTTTAAAGACAATATACAGACTTTGCTGGTTTTTGATAATTATCAAGGATCATAACTGCAACCTCATTTTCCTTGGGAACCAACAAAGTTGCTCAACACTTTAGCAAAACTCACCTACAAATATATTTTCACATGATCTCAAAACATTTCGGCCATCCCTGGCATAAAATCCCTCCACCACCACTTTCATCACCGCAAGATATCGCACACAACCAGAGAAAACTTCTCTGATGAATATTTCATCATCTTCATCTTGAATCTGCAAATAAAAATGTTACTTCAGTTGATAAAGTGTATAAGAAGAACTAATGTTCATTCATTCTCTAGTACTTAGTAACTAAAGAGGATAGTGTAAAGAAGGAAATTAACTCAAAAAGACCTGCCATTTACCTTTTCCAGAAATGATTATTTCACTTCACATGTAACTTTAGTTGCGATAAACATCTTTTATCTCTTTACTCTCTCTGTTTCATATACACTCTCTATATATTGGTGTTCCATGTTCCTACTTCTCTTTGTCTCTCCTTTGTCTCATTTAGAGGTCAGCCATATCTTCTCTTTATATGCAGGTTGATTTAGATTGCTATCTTTAGCATTTATGCTCCTACTCAATTCAAAGAACCTCTTGAAACTAAGAAAAAAATTAAATAAGCACCTTGTTGGCATGAAGGTAAAACTCCAAATGCTCCTCCAAGCCCGTTGTCTGAGCATCATAGCTATCAAGCAGACTAGCACAGTGAATTAAGAGTTGTTGGTGCTTGGCATCCATTGTGAAAAGTCACAAGTGACTAAAATCACACGATAATGCTGGTGAGCACAAGAACATGCAAAATCATAGGTGAACATAATTTACATTATTACATGTGATCATGATATGTGATAAATGGATGATGTTTAGGGTAACCTGATAGTGAAAGATGATTAAAACAAAAAGATATCTTCTGAACTCAGCTCATGAAAAAAATAAATGACATAAATATATTTTTTGCCTTAAAATAATGGTTTATGCTCAGGTGAATTCCAGATTTTTGGACATGCATTTACTCAGATAGTGTATCTAGAACCTGAATGGCCATTCCAAATTTTGCATCAATTGAGGAAATGTATGTGTAAGCAGTATTCATATCTTTGAAATGTACATTTATTACTAATGGCCATCAAATAGAACATTTCTCTCTTTCTAACTTTATACTGTCAAAATGGTTTCAAATATGCCAAAAAGCAGAAGCTTTTATAGAAAATAAATTTAAGAAGAAGGAAACAGAATTTGCCATATGAGGAAGAAACTGACTTCCTAAAACAAAATCTGAAAAAAAAAAAAAACACTCTTGATAGTCCTGAGCTGTCACTAACTCTTGGCTGTTCATCACAGACATATTAGTATCTAGAAGATCGGGCATGAGGGCAGTACTTCTAGTCCAGTTTGACCACAGCATTGGTGCTCTTAGGCAAGGACCCAACAGCAATATAGAAGTAAGCACATATAACAAGAAAACACTAACAACATGGGGTGGAGTGGAAATTTATGATTTAAAACTCTTCGGTGTGATGAATAACAGTCTTAAAACATCTAGAGCCTATTTAATTAAGATTTTTCTCAGAATTATAAAGTAGTGTTTTTGATTAAATTAAGAGAATAAATGAATAAATGGTGATACTAACAAGTTGATATGAAAAAGAGACTAAAGGAAGGCCTCAAATTTACCACACATTAGGTCTGATGGTAATCAGTGAGTCATTCAAAAGCAGATGATTTAAAACAAAAGAGATAAAGAAGAAATACAAGAAAGTCAACATACTTTGACTTATAGATGTATAAGTAAAAAACAAATGCTCCTGTGAAAATGTGCACAAAGGACAAGTAAGAACAAAATGGAGCTAGACATAGTTCAACATTAGCAAACAAGGTCCCATTTACTTTTGGTGTTAGATGTAGTAGATGTAAATGCTTGCATACACACTCATATAACCTTGGACACTATAAAAATGCAAGATGATGGTGAAGGACTTTAGGTTGTCATGATAACACATATTGTTGTTTGAAGCTTTAATGCATTTGTCGCGCCCAGGGCAAATGAGTCGTAAGTCGCGCCAGGTGAGTTCAAGTCACAGCCCTTTTTTTACCATCTTTTACTATTTTCTGACTATGATACCAAAATATTTCTTTTGTTTTCAGTTTCAAAAAAGATTCAATTGACATTTTGTGAAAAAAAAAAATTTAGTATCTTAGTTGGAACATTACTACCAAAAACAGCCGTATATCTGTTGCCCGGGGCGACTTCCGACTCATTTGCCCTGGTTGCAAGATATTTGCTTTCACTTCATGTACAATTTGGTGTAAAGTCTCGAGATCGAAGTTGTGTTGAAACCCATCAACCTGAAGAATATCTATCTGCTTAAGTTCTCTAAGCAGACTTTTTTTTTTTCTGTTTATCCTTGTCACCTTTTTCTTGAATTTAAAAAAAAATATATTTTTCTTACAGATGTGTGGGTTTTGGGTTGTCCCCCCCACTCAAATAAGTTGACTTTCTTCTATTTATCTCTTCTTAACCTCTTTTGTTTTAAATCATCCATGTTTTCATTTTTCTCCTTCCTTTCCTTTATTCCTTTGACTGACTTGCTGATTACCATCATGCCCAATGTGTGGTGAATTTCAGCAGGCCTTCCTTTCGTCTCCTTTTCTTATTAACTGTTAGTGTCACCATTTATTTCTTTATTTTCCCATTAATTAATCAAAAACATTATTTCTACTATTCGAAGACCATCTAGGTTGAATCAGCTCGAAATGTTCTAAGTATGTCACTAATAATAGCGATGGGTTTAAGCTCTAAATTTCTTGCTCACCCTATGTTTTTAGCGTTTTTTTTGCTATACATGCTTCTTTCCAAAGCCCGATTGGCTCCCATGGTTCAGCCACATGAGGATTGCTCACATGAGGATCGCTCAACTGAGGCCATGGGCGCCAACAGCGAAAAAGAAGCATGCGGCATCCAGTTATACTACTATGTCTATACTGTTCACAATACATACAAAATCTCCTTTCTTGAGTTACTTATGACAAAATATTCCATCCACAATGAACAGCAAAAGTGAAGAAGCCACCATATAACACTGCAACTTATAGTGGTTGATGCACGGAAAATGACTTTTGACATTGAGTGGAAAATGAGCATTCCCTGTGAAAAAGATTTTTTACTGAATGGATTCAGTTCCAATATCATATGAACATTCTCAATCAAATACTTAGTAAGCCTGCTATGCTTTGTGTAGTCAAAATTATGCCAAGTATTTCTTCAAGACAGTCCATTTTGAAAAGCACTGAAACTGGATCTAACCTACCTCCAAAGCTTTTCAGTCCAAAAAACATCAATGAATAAATATAGATCTAGATTTAGTTAATTCATCATCCCAAACTTTTTGAGGACGAACAGTTATTGCAGTTACGTTCATATAACTTCACCTTCAGTCCTAGAATAAAAATTATGGACCAAAGATGTCCGTTGAACTTATTCTATTTTTTAACTTATAATTTTTTTATTTTTTTTTTATTTCTTGGATTGTTATCTTGTAAAGCATGTAATAGACTGAAAGTCTGAAAGACAGAACAATTGGCAATTTGTTTCTTTCACCAAATATGACCCGTTTGTGCGCTAAACATATGTGCAATTTTACTACTAGTGTCAATTCAAGTACATGCCCTTGTACTCTCTAGGTCTAAATCTATATATGTTGATCAGATCTAGATCTAGATTTACATTGTAATCTACATCAAGTAATACTGAAAGGGAAAGAGACTCTAGATCTGAAATATTCTCCTTAGTTCCTTAGTAACAAACTATTTACAGAAAACAGCGGTCCACTAATAGAAAAAACATCCAAAAGTTGATACAGATAGCTAAGGCCAGGAACAATGGCCCAGAACCATTACTGGGGAGTGACTTACAGCGTCCTGTCGCTCTCTGCCTTCAATTGCTACAAGCTTGAAATCCGTCATTCAACAATGCGCCATCTCCAACGACGCCATAATCTGAAATTACTTCCGGTTGCTTCTTCAGTTTGTAGGCTTATGCAAGTGTGTATAGATCTACATGTTTTTGTTTTTTTTTACCGCAAGTTGAGTAACATTTCATAAATTGTGAAATGTTTATTACTTATGGCTATTTTTATTGAAAATTAACATAAAGACATCTTAGGAAGAGAAAATACTTTTGTTTTCGAGTGACAACGGGTACCGGATTCCAACGGAAATTAATATATGTAAATTTTTGCCAGAGAAAAATATGCCAGGAAGGATACACAAAAGTCATGTTCATTTACTGCCTTATATGCCCTATTTCTCCAGAGATATCGCAATGTATTTCATGAAATGAAATTGGCCTTCACTGAATAAATCAGTTGCAGAGCCATGTCTGTCTACTATGGTAAGTTATCGCCATATCTCTGCCACAGTTATTACGTGTGTTAAATCAAACAGTGAAGGAAAGACAACATGCACAAGAATTATTAATGTTTTGACTATAATATTAATAGTGCATTTCAGTGCTGCAAATATTTTGACAAAACGCTTTCATTTCAAATAGAACATTATTTAAATACATGTACTACATTTATTTCAGTGCAAATCGCCTTGACAGCCATACAGCCAAACGTATGAATGGTTGAGGTGAACGACCACAATCATTATGCGATATGAACCGAGCTTTTGAATTTTTATTTTTAATATTATTATTTTTTTTTTTTTCATTTACGTGATGAATAAATAAGTAGTGTCAAGAGATGACAATTCTACAAGAATTTTTTTTTTCTTTTTTTCTTTCTTTCTTTCTTTTCCTGCAGTTAATTTTTCAAACGTCAGTGGATTTTTAAAAAAAAAATATTCTAGTGTTATGTCCTTGAAACAAAACAACCCCAACATACCGATAGCTGACAAGTTGTGCTCAATGACTTGTAAAGCTTAAAGAAATCTCATACTTAGAAACGTACCTTTATGTATCAATGGACCTACTACTAAATGGTTTCTCCGGTCAACAGCTAGTTTTATTGTCTATTGGCTGGGCATCTTCACGACTATAATAATATGAAACCATAGCTCCAAGGCAAAATTCACTGCTACTGATAAAGAATCAATTCTGGCACTCTTTTAATATTATTTTTACAGAAACTATAAATGGTATTTGTTAATAATGCTATGAGAGCCATTCTCTTTGCTTAAAAAAACAAAAAAAAAAACAATGTCACTATGCCATTATGCAAAATGGATTAGATCTAGTACGGCTTTTATTTCATGTTTCGTGTTTACCTAACATTTTCATTGGAGGCGGAGGTAAGCAACATTTTATCACCTCATACGAAAATTCTTAATTTATCAGTGATATCTCACTTCATTCACAAACTATACACGACGTATGTGCAATGAAGAAACGCTGGGGTTATTCTTGGGAAAAAGATCTCTGTTAAATGATTCTGCAACCAGAGATTTTACTGACAACAGTGGCGGTCAATAACCAAAACGCTCTTGTTTCTTCGAAAAATCTGGCCACTCGACCAGACGACGCGCTTACAACATTAGCATGATACGCTAGACTAGGCCAGACAGCTACATTGGACTACCGAGTATCGCGTAAACAAACATGAGTCAAGCACCTTTAGAGGTAGAGAAATCTTTTGTGCATCGTTGTGTGTATCTTCTACGACGTGCAACAATGTGAAAAATGAATTTTATTTCATACGATATGTGTTTTTTTGTGCAATGACCTTGCTTAGGTCAGAGAGGAAATTCTCATCCACACACGCACGTCTAATGGACTACTCACCTCAGGGCTGATCATGTTCCAGCAATGCTTTTATTAAGACTTTAACCTCAAGATCTAGACATTGTTACGTTCTCATAGCAATACAATAAACAGTACCCCCACGATAAGTCGAAAGGCAACATTAAACTGTTAGATCAAGAGATGGCCTCTCTAAGTGACAAATTGCTTGATGTCTGAAGTGCGAGGCTGCTGTTAATAATAGTGATCCTTTCATAGATCCAGTATTGATCCTGTATTTTCATGCATCGTGAATAACTCAAGTTCCACTAGATCTCTCTATATCTAGATCTAGATTCTAGATTTGTCATTTAGATCTCTAGATCTAGATAGAAATTCGGGTTCGTTTTGAGAAAACGCGATCGTACCATAATTTACGCGAAAAAGGTGAGACTAGATCAATAAGCTAGAAGTAGTGAAAAGAATACCAGAAAACGCTAAGAGAATCTAGAATCTAGGTATAGAATCTAGGTGTGTCAAGTAGAAATTCAGAGAGACTGGCTGGTCAAAAAATCTCATAAAATGTTTAGCATCCCCACGATAATTTTAACAGATCTGTAACCATGTGATGTAATGTAAGTTTTATTCATCCATTTTTTAATTAGGCCTAATTAATTTTATTTTTTTTTTTTCAGCAACGTGAAATTTCAGCCCCAAGGGTTGGAAGATTTAAAGTCTACATTCAGGTAGGGGAAACCTAGATATTATATAATCAACATAATAACAGTTGCCAGCTTGCATGCAAAACTTGTCTTTATGTCCATATTGTCATGTTGATCGTATTGTTGCCACATTATTGTATACAGATTGATATCAACATTTTCCACTCCCATGTCATAATAATCATAGCTTGACCACTGTAGGACATGGTGGTTGAAACTGGGGGAACAGTCAGATAGTCTAGTGAAATAATCAGGTTAGGGCCAGCCCACAGTGAAATAAGAAGTGCAGATTGTGAAAGAATCAATGGATTAGTGTGAATGACTTTGACATGAGAGCATTAATTTGATTGCACAGGATGAAAAGATTGGGAGAGACAAACTGCTCCCCAGGATAAGCATGAATTTGCATAGATCTAGAATATGCACCTCTTCTGGCATGACAGTGAATTCTTGTTTTTGATGGTTATTGTTTGCTCTCATGGCTGTAATAATTTGTCAGTTTTATTCAGCTAGAAAGCAAGTAAGTGCTCTTGATGGTTAGCAATATTCCCATGTATAGTGGCGCAAATGTGGCAGTTTTTGAATCTCACTTACCCTTTTTCAAGTGGACCAGAGAACAGTGCAAGGCAAAATATAGGTCAAGGCAGCATCGTGTTGAAATGATATGACATAGTGAGAGCACATATTAAGAAGGTGATTTGCATTATTTTGACTCTATGCATGATATCTAGCCCATTGGTGAGTTTGACTTCTGTGTAAGGCTGCCATATATTGCATCATTACATGCCATTTTGTGACTTGAGAAGAACAACTGAGTATGAATTCTGTGTTTTAGTTTTTAGTTCTTGTAATGCCCCCCTCCCCCCACCCCCAACACATACACAAACACCGGCACATTCGGGGATTTGTGGCTAGGTCTAGAGCAAACTTCTGGCCTGTGTCTAGTCCAGATTGAGTGGTTACCTGTGTCAGGTCTGTCCAGCCCCTCTTACACAAGAATGTCCTAATCTTACATGTTCCCTGATTAGTTCATCAGACAACTCTCTCTGGCTTAGCCCAGAACCAAGAAAAATGCAATGGTATGGGTCACCTGAAGGAAAAAAAAAAAAAAGTTCAGGGTTGTAATGGGCTGGGTTTTGTAACTGAAATAAGCAACAAATCTGATTAATGACACAGGCATGATCAGATTTATTGATGGTCTTTTACTTTGTTCAGGAGAATGCAGCGGGTTGGCCTCGGGGTATTAAATGTTGCAGAATTAGAGAATAGCCAGTAATAATAAGGCTGGTTGCTTTTTGTTCGTTGTTTGGTACTGGTAGCTTGTCATACTTCCAAACCCTGGAGGGAGTTCTCCTGCCGGTCAGTGACCTTCATATTGCAGAAGGGGGACTGACCTCCAGAAGCCAGTGCGGGCTTTTCTACCGCAGGCCGGGGACCAGAGCATGGCACTGCGGTCATGAACTCTTTGTTTATACCGGTCAGCTCCACGACACTCAATCGGTGGGTTTGTGAACAGTAGGCCGCTTATAAAAAGGTTCATCTCAGGTAGTCTGAGGTAACGACATGAGTACATACGGACGGTATTATTAGCCTTTACAATAGCCGTGCCAGAGACCAATTGTTGTTGCCCCATTGCTGTACTTAACTAGCAGGTATTTTAGATGGACGGGTGCCCACGACCCAAGCCCTAAGTTACTTGTGAAGATGTATACGGACACAAACCCACAGTACCAGTAGGGTCCATGTCTTTGAAAAGGGAGGCGAAAGATGGGTTTAGACTAGAGGGCGTGTCTTATGTTTATTTTTTCATTGGTCTTGGCAGAAATGCACTAGATCTAAAGGGGGAAAGTGAGGGGTGATTTGTACCTTTACTTAAAATGTATTCATACAATAACAAGAATGAAACTATATTGTGAATAAAACAATGGATGACTCAAAATGGAAACTTTTCAAACAGAATTGTGTTATGAAGAAAGTAACTAATAGGCCTACAACATAACGCTTTGTTTTATGCTTTGTCTTCTTGGACATTATGCAGCCCGAGGAGGAGTTGATATATCCTGAAAATAATAATAATATGAAATAGTATTTATATAGCGCTTATCCCCGTACTGTACAGGCCCTAAGCCCTTTACAATCTATTATTATCCCGACAAACCCAAAGAAGACACCCATAAACGTTCTCAGAACTTCAGATCCGGAGTTCGACCGCCCAACCGCGAAGCTACTGACACGTGATTCATCACGGGGAAGAGGGAATGAGAGACGGAAGGGAAACAACTAAGCCCTTTTTTCAAGATCTCGTTGCATTGCATAGATAAAGGAAGGCTGGCACCCATCAAATGGACCAGTGTGAGTAACTATCAGCAAATTTGCATGCGATCAGAGTGTATGATCACTATAGTGCAAGTGAGCAGATTATTTCCACATAGCTGAAATATCCACCAAAAAGTGTCTAAAAAGCCTGTGGTGAGCATCATTCTTTTATCAGTTTAGATCTATCACTGATGTCCGCAAGACCTTAAATATTTTTGCAGCCCACACATATCTGTGACATTAGTGAGTGCATAAAGAACTAGGCCAGATCGAGGTGATCCTGTTCTTCTTTTTTTTTTTTTTCCATAGTAAGGAGGGCATGTTCGTTTTATATGTGTGTGTGTTTGAGATAACGTGTCTCCCTGATAACAGTGGTAAAACCTTACTCTTGTTTAATCAAGTCAGAAATAAATAGGTCAGATCTGTTTGAATTACTGGCGTCGGTGCCTTGTCACGTCCCTGTCGTTCTTTTCAGTCCCCCAACCCCATCACCACCCTCTTCTTTTTTCTCTCTCTCTCTCTCTCTCATCTCTCACTTATTGTTGCACTTGCTTTCTCTCTCTTTCTCATTATCTGTATCTCTTTCTTCATCCTTCCTTTTTATTTCTCTCTTCACCCTGTTGTCCTTCTCCTCACTTTCCATCTTATCACTTCATTTTTTTTTAACATCATTAGAAGTAGGCGACCAGTATCAGTTCAGCTATGCACACGTGGTTAAAGCGTCCTATACATGCCTGGCTATTTCCAGGTCCAAAAACTGGAGAGAGAAATGGGTATCAGCATTTGTGAGCTCTTTGATAGGGCCCATTCAGTTTTGATGAAATAAAACGGTTAGCAAAATGTGATTTATAGCCCCCTGTGACACATACACCCTTTCACTTAATTACGCATTCTTATTTCGTTCGTAGTTTTAATATATACACGGAAAGTAAGGAAATAATATAGTAGGTTTTGTTTTTGCTTAATTTGCTCTTCTTTGTTTTAAATTTAAAAAACAAGACTTTCCTCTCCAGTAGTCCTTCACAGTATTCATAGGCAGAGATTATTACCATATAGACTATCTTCGAATTTACAATCAGCAAGAGGCAAAATGAAAAAGTTAGACAAGGTAGAGGACAGAATCAGTGGGCTCATTAGTAGGTCGGTCCATATGGCTTAGTTTACTAGTATTAAACTATTAAATGGTATTGCCTCTATGAGTCAAGTAAATCCTGAATATGAATAAACAAAGACAAGAAAGTAAGCTTTTAATAAGGAGCATTAGGAATTTCTTTAAAGACTTTTCCTTGCTTGGAACTAACTCATGAGAAACATTCTCCGGGATTGAAAGGGCATATATGCAGAGGAATTTTTTTCATTAACAAGGCTGATACAGCATGCTCCTTATTCCAACAGTTACCTTAAAGAAAGAAGTGCTTTCTTCAGCTCTTGATTTGTTCGCCTGAAACCTCTAGCTCTGGCTGAGATAACCACCACGTTAGAAGGTTGAAATGCTTACCAAAGCCGAAGCTGCATCTAGCTCGGCTTGTCATATACGTCTAATTGTGCTGTAAGGGAGGGGGGGGGGGGGTACATGCACATAGCAGCAGTCTTTAACAGTTCAAGGGTGTCCAGTAATTTTTTCTTCCTGATTGGATATCACTTCACGGCCACTTCTGCTTTATCCCTTCACACTTAACCCTCCTCATCGTTTACACTGAGGAACATCATGCAGTGAGCATGCACTCGCGCATACCGTGATAGTCCACTTAGGAAAGGATTTTTTTTTTTTTTAGCCTGGACATCAGTTTCCTCTGCAAGTGATCACCAGACTCATCATTAATATTGTATTGTCTCGGACATCTCTCAGACAGTAAATAAGTTT
The DNA here is from genome assembly GCA_038406235.1 of Peronia verruculata. Lineage (NCBI taxonomy): Eukaryota > Metazoa > Mollusca > Gastropoda > Systellommatophora > Onchidiidae > Peronia > Peronia verruculata. The sequence continues at coordinate 6,768,073 of JBCAUA010000001.1, read as the reverse complement.
ACAGTAAACTTGATGATAATACTCTATTACAGAAATGTTCCAGTTAGCCGCTTTATCGAAATAGCCGCGATGATGCAATACTTAAGATAAAGATAGAGGGGACTGTGTCTCCCTACTCTATACAATTTATTTTTCCATTCGCCGACTCGTTGAAGATAAGGGCAGTACACACCAGACGTTGATGCCACATAATGACACGTGGGTGAAACTCATTCCAGTGAATTTAAAGAGCTGTTTTTTGCGCCTCAGTCAATTCTTACACGTGTTCCCCGTGCCCCAAGCGGAGAACAAGAGCCCGGAAGACCTGCCATTACTCTGATGCATAACCAATGACATCTGTTTTTGTCACACGTTATACAGGCAAGAGAAATGACTGCAACATTGTATGAAGTGTTGAGGCTTCCATCGGGTTTTTGCTCTCTGTTTTTCTGTGAAACAGCATAACAAAACATGAAAATGGGCAGACATGTGGGATTGCCAGAGGGATGATCAGATGCCTCACTGATATTGAGCAAATAAGTTTACAGCTTTTTTTCATAGCTAACGTGCCATTAAATGTTGCGTTCCCATGTGGTTTTTTACAGTTTAGTTTAGATCAATTCACATTAATAGGCTTGTTACTGCGGCGGAGGCCGTAATCAAAATGCACATGAGCAAAATCTGCACCAGCAATTACAGGATTACCACTGCATAATTTGCGAACATACTTTTTTTTAAGCTTTCTTCTGGTGACATGTGAGAGACGGTATATTTTGAAAACAAAATCAGGACTATCAGCCTGGGTTTCTGGCTGACCTCACAAGTTGGTCCGTGCTTTAGAATGAATACGTAAAACATATAACTTTACATAAGAACGAGCACTAGGCCTTGCTGTCTTTTTTTACGCTGACGCTAGGCCTATGACCTTCGCTTCACCTTATACTAGCCAAATATAGGAGATGTGACCTGATTTAGGGCGGCTGTGCGTGCACAGTGCCACTGTGACACGTCTGCCGCCGCCCGTCTTGTCCTTGTAAAACGGGGTGAATAAATCATGTTTTTCTTTACTAGATCTAGCACTGGGGCTGCTCTGTTGATATGAGGAGTGCAATTGGAAATGTTGACTCTAGGTCAGCTTTATTGCACTTTAGGAAGGGGGAAGCAAACATACGGTGTTGGTTACGTGAGATTTCAGGTGAACTAAAAAAAAAAATAAACTTTAACCGGTCTGGGAGACCGTCCTATCCTAACATTCTGCTTAATTCTAGAAGATTTAACATCACGCCAGTTAGTGCAAAATGAATTTCCAGGGGGCTGTCATCTGGACAGAAGACAATGGAATGATACACTAGTTCTGATAATTAGATATTTTTATATAGGATTAATACCCAAATGTTTTGCATTGTTCATAGTCAAAAGAACATAAATTTCACACAGAATTACTTCACACCACTGAAGTGCAGAAAGTGTTGTCTGTTTTAGGATACCAGCTTCAGGGCGCTTACAGTCCAAGTCCCCTATAGAATGGTGTTCAATGGAGCTAAAGCTATAGCTCTACTAGCGTCATATGCATGACGTTATGCCTAAAGAAAATGGATAGCACAATGAAAGGGGGGGGGGGGGGGCAAACAAGAAGGCAATGGGGGACTGTGCTTTTGTTTTATGGTGTTTTTTTTTTGTCCACCTTCAGTGGTGTAGTCCAGCAGGTGAGCTGATGCACACACTAAATCTTCCCCTGTCAACAGAGAAAAACAATACCAAGGCCACCATGTCCTGTATGGGTCATACAGTAAGCTAGTGCCTGACATTCTCACGTTACTGGGACTTTATTGGCAGTTACTGGTGGTTGTTGTTGTTGTTGTGAAAAGGGCGAGGAGGGAATGAGGGGAAGGAGTGAAAACTGTTGAAGGGAACAGACTGCTGGACAACTCAAGACTGTGCATGAGGGGGAAAGGGGGGTAAGCAGAGGGGAAGACAAATACTAACATATCACATGCAATGGAAAGAGAAGGGATGTAAAGAGATAATCTCCGCCAGGAGGTTGACAGGTGTAAATAACAAATAAGGATGTCAACAAGTAAGCATATAATAATAAGCTGTGCTGCTGGTTTTCACATTTGCCAGATAGTGGGTTGGAAAAGCAAGCTCTTGTTACTGGGGCTTCAAAAAAAAAAAAAAAATAGTCTGAGCCACAAAACCCACTGTGTTTTTGCATAGCATTATTGACACAGACAATGTCAGCATGTTTTAAAACCCAGTTTGTCTGGTAGTAAACATGAATGGCAGATCCTGAAAAAGCCTCCTCTTAGACAGTAATAGGCCAATCCAATAGTAACAACATTATGGCAGTGATATGAATTGTCTTTGGCAAGAAAGAAGACCTTTGTCTTTGCACATTTGCCTGGGCTTTGATGGGTTTCGAGAGAGGGAGGTAAATGGGGTACAGAATGAGATTACATCAAAGAAATGCAAAACTGAACTAGCTGGTTTTCAAACTGAAGACTGTCTGCAATGTAAATGAAGCCAGAGAGATTAATGTGTATTGAGCTTTTCTGTGACTGGATTTTGAAGCTGTTATTTCATCAGTGATGAATAATTGGTAAACAATATATCATTTTTATATTTACCAAGAAGTAAATAGCTCGTTACCTTTAGCTTGAAGTGTGAAGAGTTCATAGGTGAAGGAAAGAATAATTGTGAAAATAATTAGTGATAGGATAATACGGATTTTTCAGCATGAGTTATTCCAATAAAATAATGAGAATGTTATCAGATTCAGAGTATGAGACATAAGTTGCTGTAAGCTAAATGAAAGCAATCTGGGATCAGCTTGACTTACATTTATAAGGATGTACATAACCAGATACACCACCTTACAGTGTTTCAAAGGGAGCAAGCATCTTGAAAGGGGGAAAAGTCACCGGTCATTGGGTTATGCACCCCTGAGTGTTTTTGTTGTAGGGAAGAGTTTTATTCTTTCTTAAACCTGTATAGGCTCTATGCTATCATATTTGAAAAAACATCCCAAGGAAACTAGAAGGGGAGAGGTCACGGTCTACACAGATCACGGTCTACACATAATCAAAATTAAAATAACCACCTCTGTTTTTCTGTCTGCTCCTTGACGTAGTTATTTCACTTCTGATTTGCTTTTCTTGCATTTCTTGTGTTGTGTTTTTGTGTGTTTTTCTCATGCATAATCCATTGTCGAATAGCTTCTGATGTCGTTATATCTCCCTTTACATAGAGGAATTCAGCTCAGACCTTATTTTAATTTCCCTTTTGTTTATTTTTTGAGTATCTCCTCCCTTCTCTCTTGTTTTAGTCCTCACTCAGCCCTATGCTATATTTTACTACTCACTTATAGATGTGAGCCCTTACTTCCTTCCCCCCCCCCTCTTGAACTCTCTCT
>JBCAUA010000001.1:6739572-6764582 GCA_038406235.1 Peronia verruculata | reverse complement strand
AATTCCAAAAATCAGATATATTTAGCCATTTCATTGTCATGTCATCGTCTAAGTCTATATCGAACGTAAATTTCAATCGCACCCGAGAGGATTGCTGAGCAACCATAAACAGCTGTTTGTGCTTACCAAGCACTCCGTTCCGTAAGTTTTGTGCTAGCCAAGCTTTGTGCTTGGCGAGCACATGAAGGCAAAAAGCTTGCAAGTGCTTGGCTACGGAACAGACCTTAGATCTATGTGATGACCTCCTAATCCATTGAAGAGAAAGAAGACGGCTCTTTCCATTGAGTCAAAAATGAAAATGCTGCTAGAAATAGAAGTGTGACGTCCAAGAAGGCCATTGTTGAAAAGTATGGCATTCCCCAAATACACTCGACAATATTAAAACTTTGGGAACATGTGGAGAAAGCGGTAGCCTCCTCAACTTTTTTTTTTTTCCTCATAGGTAATTCGGGAGTTTCCCTTGTCAGAAAACTGGAAGATGAACTCTTATAAATGGAACCCACGAGGGTGGTCCCGGCAAATTGGATTTAAGCGGCCTCAACTGTATTTCCTATCTGATCAAGATTCAGAGTATGGGGATTAAACATTTAACAAAATCTCCTTTTGAAATTATTAATGGCCTCTTAGCTGCTGAATGCAGCCATATAAGAAGATAAACTGGACAGAAATTTGTACATTTAAAGAGTGTGAAATTTGATACAAATAACTCCAATCTATTCATGACAATACCATCTTTTTTTTTTTTTTCATTGCAGGAGATCAAACATCGCAGACCAAGTTGGAAAGCTAAAGTAGGAATAATCTTCACTATTATCAGTATATTTTTTTGTGTGTATGTGTGTGTGTTTTTCATTCAAGTACATGGGGTGTTAGAACTTATAAGGTTGAGAAGTATTTAATTGTCTGATTTGGGAAGTTAATCTAATGTGTTGGTAAATATGAATATATCCTGGCTTGCAAAAAAATTTCTCGATCAGTAATGGTGGTGGTGCACAGATTAGATGTTCCACAAAGACTTCAGATGGGGGGGATGTCCTGAAATATGGATTTTATTAGAAAAAAAATATGATTTTGGGTTTTTGTTTTCTCTTAAAAGGTCAGCCTTTTCTGCATATGAAAATGGCACTAAAAAGTGGATATGTCCAATCTAAAGTGTTTGACCCATGGTCATTCAATGGTAGGCCTAGCCTAGGAGTTGGCTCCACCTGGCTGCTACTTGCGGCCATAAATCATCACTTAAATGTAGCTAAAGAGTGCACAAAACACATGATTTCTAGCAAAATCATGAACTCCCAAGTGCCATGGATGGACATTGGATGACCACTATGAGGTGATAAAAACTGATTATGCAGATTATCAGTAGCAGGTACTCTAGAATGAATTTCCACATCCTATAAATACTAAAACTTTCCTTTATTTCCACTATTTCAGAGCTTAGTTGTCGACTATATGCCACAGTAAAGGCCAAGAAACTCTTGGTTTGGACAGAAAAAGATATGGGGACCACATATAAGCCCTCGGGAACCTGGACATGGGGGGTGGGAAACAGAATTTGAGAACAATTATGCCCAGAAATCCAGGAATAGGCAACAAAAGACACAGAAGTGATGGAGAGAAGATGACTATGTAAAAAAGGACTGTTTAAAAGCTGTCCATGAACATTTTTCCATGAAAAAAAACTTCAAACATATTTTTATAGGTATTTTGCTATCTACCTTTTTGTTTCTGAACCGATTCTAACCAAATCTGGCATACATCATGTTTACAACAAAACCATGCACATCCCATTCTGTTGGTAAATTTAAGAGAAAAATGGATTTTTAGTTTGAAAAAATGGCAAACTTTGAAAAGTTCGCTACATGGCATTTTAAAAAATTTCAAAATGTTCTATTCCATACAAAGGGCTGATATCCCATGACTTTTTATATATTATATAAAAAAAAAATGTTCACTAAGGCTCATCAAGTTTTTTTTTTAAATTTGGTGGACTAGATTTTGAAGACAGCCATTTTATAAATGCCAAAAATCCAAGATGGCAGCATTGCCATGGCAATTATCTGAAGAAGTCATTTTATTTTTTTTTTTTACTGGTTCCCTCTAATTTGAACATGCCGAATTCAATTGAAAAGATTAAAATAGCCTTCAGGACCTCCCCTCCCCTGAAGGCAAATCTTCACCATGCTGTAAAATGATAAGTACTGAGCTGGTATGTGCTATAAAGATAACGTCAACTTAACATTTTATGCAGAAGATTTTAGAGGTCTGGAATCCTGTTGTCATGTTATGAAGATTACTGTGCAAGACATGAACAGCTTAGAGATATGTCAATTAGAATAATGAAGGATACTCCAAACATAGTTGATAAAGCATCAAAGGTGAAGGAGAGTGGAAAACAACTGTTGTTATTGAATTTTATCCAATGTAACATTTTATTTTGTGAATTTTTGGTGGAAATCAAAATTGCAGTACAAGAATATTAACTTGTCAATACTGCTCTCTGATGTTGATAGGTGCCGAGTTCTGATGGTCACAGGCAGCAAAGCTTCTTTCAATCACACTGTGCATAATCTGTTCACCCGCATGAGAGAGAGGCTTGCAAAGACGGAGTGTGACATCCTTGAAGTGGATGGTGTGGCAAATGTTCTTGAGGAAAAGGTAAAAGCTTACTCACTGGTTCAAGATCAGTGCATTTGATGGCTTGAGTGAGGGTGGGCGTGCCAAATTGATGGAATGAGCGTAGTATTTTTTTGTGTTCTTAGAAGTGGTTATTGTGTTGTTCTTCTGTCAGATATGGAATGACTTGAACATCCATAGCTCATAATATGTAGACAAATACTTTTGATAAAAATGAAATAAAAGAGAGAGAAAAACAAGCAACAAAAATTGAAGTTGACAAAAATCAAGTCCTTACTAAAGTTTTTTTTTTTTTTTAATGAAAAATGATCCTTTGTCTAATTTGGTTCCTTTCAACCATACTTTTGGATTGATGAGATGGCATGATTAAATTGTGTGCAGTATATGTCATTTAATTTGTTTAAGAAATAAATTTTGCCCACAGTATCTGTTTAAATTGAAAGAGTGAATGCATTTATTATATGTGACGTTGCTGGTCTAAAGCATACATAAGTCGGTTTTGAGGGGTATGAAGTTATATACATCATCTTAAAGGGCATTTTGTACCCTTTCCAGTGATATCCGAATCATTGCTGTAGCTATAACAAGAGCTGATCAAAGTCACGAAACTGTGTCACTGACCAGCATCAAAATTTTGAGAAATCGCCCTTTAAAGTTGGGATATCAAGTCTCACGAAAAGTCCTTAGCAACCACAGGTTCACCATATTGAGTTCTACATCAAATTAAAGATAAATTCAAGAGCTTCCTATCTGTAAAAAAAAAAAAGTGGAAGGATATTGAAGTTTGAAATGACAGTGTGATCAAGAAAACTGAGAAATTCCCACCTGATTTAATTTTTGCCCATACATTTCTTTATGAGCATGACCCATGCTAAATTATACTTAACACTAAGGACTTATACCACTGCTGTCAGTTGGTGTATATTAAATTGTTTGAAATAATTTCATTGTTGAGAGATTGTTAAAGACATCAGTCTCTGATTATACAATTCATTTTTTACCCATTTTCAAAATTCAGTGAGCTGATAGTTCAGCAGGTGGGTAGAATTTCATATCTTGGTAAACTAGAAGTAAGTATAAACACTATACAAAAGGTTTTCAGTAAAAAGAACCAGGATAGTATGATGGAGAAAAAGAAACCTTTATTTTTTGTCTAAGGATATAGACATAGAAATTAATTATCTCTTAAAACTTACCCAGTTCTCTTAAAATCAATGTTGTAAGGATAAAATTAGTAGATATTATTTAATGGAATATTACTAAAATAGTTTTGAAGATTTGGAATAAACTATTCTAAATTATTTCAGAACTACAGCCTGAAGGAGTATGATATAAGGAATGTTTTTAAACATGGGCAAAAAAGAAAAGGGTCAGGCACAGGGACAGAATAATAAAAGTATCCATTCAAAGAAAATAAGAGCCAACTTACCCCTCTGCTACAGTACTCCTAAAAGAATGGCTCAGTATCTGAACAATCCAGGATATTTCAAAAACACAGACAGAATACAAGACAAGTTATGTTCTTGTGCTCTTACTCCTCTCAGAATTCACCAATCATTAATCACTCTATCCTTCAGAATTTAATCAATCTTTTCTTGCTCAAAAGAACATCAAATTTTCCTCTCTTGAGAATTCACTAATTGTCTGTTGCACAGAAGCATCATCCATGGCATCTTTTATCATTTTCAGTGAAGTGATAGTCCAGAATCGTTGTCCTCTCTGAATAGTTGACAGGAAATCACTTTCCATTGTCACCTGGATGATTGAGAAAAAAAAAGTCAATAGAACAATTTCCTGGATGTTTTACCAATGTGTATAGATCTACATGAAAATCAGTGGCATCTATGAAATTGTACAGAAGCCATTTGTTCAGAAGGCTGCTTTAATGCTGACAGTATGCAGTTTGTCAGAAAAACTGCATCAATGCTGAAAAAGCTGCATTAATGTTCGTTTCACAGCTTGTTGAAGAAGCTGCCCCAAGGCAGATATTTTGCAACCTGTTGGAAAAGCTGCATTAGAGTGCATATTTCACAACTTGTCAGAAGAGCTGCATTAAAGGACTTTTTAAATAACTTTTCAAAATGATCGCATTTTGCATTTTTTTTTTTTTTTCAGAAAAACTGCATTAATGCTCGGAAAAGCTGCCCAAGTGCTTATATTTTGCTATACAGTTTCCGAATTGTTTAAAGCTGCAATAAAGCTCTGTTTTTGCAACTAATTAGAAATGGTCCATAAAATTATTCACATTTTTACAACTTGTAGAATAATTCACACAATTTAGATGTCTAGATCTAGGGCTCCGAATTTAGATCTAAAAAGAAAAAAAGTCCAGAACTGTGCTCCAGAGAATTTTAGTTACCTGTGGATAAGGTATTGTAGATGTACATCTAGATCTAAGTAGATTTATAACTAGAGATATCTAGGACACACGAGAATTGGTGGATCAGGCTAGGATAGAACTAAGCCTAGATCTGCAAAGAAACAATCAGATAATATAAAACATAGTTCAGAACTCACTTTCAGCATCAAAATGATTCCTGTTGTGTTAGTTGCCGGTTGGACAGTCTTTTTCTATTTTATAAAATGATTCCTGCTTCAGGAAAAATCTGGTACGAGTAGGCTATACATGTAGACCTCTATCACCTCTTCAATCAGTCACCTGGTGCAATCCTGTCAGTCGAGCCATGAGTTCGCTTCAACTTCGATGCTACCATCCAAAAATTGAACAACACACAAACTAAAAAGCACCATCATCGGAAAAGTGATCAACAGTGGCATGGTGAACGTTCTTCGATTCAATAACACCAAAGTGCGTAGAACAGAAACAATAAGAAGAAAGCTTCACATGATTGGCACTTGTATTTCGCTCACCATTAGCATCACCTGACCTAGCATGGCCAACCAGCGTGGTTGATGCTTGAAGGTTGTCAGGGAAATCGAAAATGGCTTATAACATTAAATTTTCCCTGACTCATGTATTTCAATAAAGTTCGTGACAAAAGACCTTTTGGGAAGTGGGGGAAGAAAAATGCTTTCCAGTGGTACCACATTCATTGAAGCTGAATCATTCGCTTACCGAGAAAGCCACGGGAAAACACAGTGAAAACGGCCATTTTTCTCACAGATTTTGCCCACTGAGATTGAAGGTGATTCACAAAATTCACTTCAGAATGCACTTTAGAAGTCTTTTTGAGTGAAACCACTCGGTAGAAACAAAGTTAAAGTGGTTCATGAAAGTCGACCTCACTAATGTTTGTTAAGATTATCTTGAATCAGTGACTCGTGTATGGGTTCAACCAGCGACCTCACATACTTTTTATGAAATCTTTTGTCAGATAAAGGGCTGTAATCTAGCTGGCAAAAAAAAAAAAAAGTCATTGATTGTTGCATGTCACAAGCAGATTCTTTATTGCTTTTAATTCTGCATTTTTCTCTGCAGCCTGACAGATTTGCTGAGAGCCTTCTTTACTTCCTGCAAGGAATGGGTCTGAGTAAGTTTTTGTTTGTTATTTATGTATGTTATTTTGTCTCATATCAGAAAAATACTGGTCTGGGCCAGATGCATTCTGCTTTAAGGGCGAGTGCGGGGTTCTGAATATAAAATTTTGGGAGTAAAATATCAAACATGGGTTTTTGCTATTTTTACAAACTTTGGGCTCTTCTCATATCAGAAAAATAATGGATGGGGTCAGAAACATATGCTTTATGCCCCAAACTGGCACCAACACGGCACCACTAAATGACTGTACAGAGATTATAAAAATTTGATTGTGATTTTCTCAATATGTATGAATTCACTTTTTTTCCTGATGCTTTTTTTATTTCTCAACCAATTGCCTTTAAATTTGGAATGTACATCCTCTTTAGCATGTGTTATAATAAAATGCATCACTTTTTCTGAATTTCATTTCTGTTTTTGAAGGAAAATTGGATATTTAGTGGAAAATTGCCAAAATTTACATCCATTAATACACATACTTCAAAAATGTCTGAAAAAATATTCTATGATATATAAGCGAAAAACAAATGCATTTTGTCTTTTCCATAGAGTTATAGTGTTCATGTGCAAAATTTCACACCATTCCAGTCAATACTCTAGGAGCCTTAAGCTTTTGAAAATACCTAATTTTCAAAACTCAAAATCCAATATGGCAGCATTGTCGTGGCAACGATGCAAAACAAAAGTTTTTTTTTACACACTTCTCTAATTTGGACATGCTGAAATCGAATTTGAAGCATAAAAAATCCCTAGCTCAAGCATACAAAAAATCACAATTGCCCTTTGAACCTTCGTGCCCTAAGTCTAAAATCTCCTCCCTGCGGCTCCTGGGGAAAATGCCTATTTTGCATCAGCGAATGGGATATGCTCAAAATAACAATATACAGTGGAATACGAATGAGTCGATGCTTGTGGGGGAGGAAAATAGGATCAACTCATCCGTAGTTTGACTCACCCGTATGTCCCTAAAGACCACAAAACTAGGCACTACTATATGTATTTCTTTGGAATGACATATTGTCGGGTATTATAATGGTTAGTTCCCCTTGCGCATTCTTTCTTCGAGCATCAAATTTGATCTCTTCCATTCATTTTCAATGAGATCAACCTAGCTTTTGGTTGAATTTAATAATTTTAACGTAGCCCACGTTGTTATCGACGCTTGTTGTCATCTGCCGTCATGTTCCCAACCCTGGCTCCTGGAGATTCATTTTCAGCTCAATACGATCGCCACCACACGCAGCTTCGTCGCCCTCCCACACTCCTCCCACCTCATCATGCTATGACTAGACACGTATTACCTCTATACTAGATCTAGGCCTTTTTCAAGATGATAAACATCACATGCGATGAATCGATCTACGGGTGGGGCGGGGCAGGTGCAGTACCTCACTGTTCTCATTTTGACCGCAGTGAATGGTGTCTAGGTCTAACCGGCCAAACCAGGAGTAAAAATAAGAGGGGGGGGGGGGGGGCAACTCTTGCTACCCACTAGTCCAGCAAGCAAGTTCCTCATGATGAGAAGAACTACAGCCGACTTTCCAGTTTTCTCAGGGTAACATCCACGTGTGAACCACAGTGCAGCCGAATTCCCCACATCAAAGACGCTTGCCCACACTACTTTTCCTACCCCATTACTCAAATTTGCATGACACTTTCGCAGCAGGGAGGGGGTGTGCGTGTGAGTACGAAACATCCACGGCTAGACGGGGAAGATTGTGGATGAGGTATGAAAAGGAGGAGGAGACAATGACCTGTTGGCCTCTGATCACATAGTCTGAGAGAGGGTTTATTCCTGTCTAGTGAATCAGTTTGACAGTTTAAGTTAGTCTATAGTCGTGCTGTTGTGTGATGTGAGAAGCGTAAAATGTGTTCAGTTGAAGTGCCGTGCGAGCTGAGATTAGTTACATCGACTCAAGCATTGCTTTTTTCCTTTGATCTTATAAGGACGGGCTCAGGAGAAAAAGATGACTCATTGGTGAATATAGATGAGTCGACGTCGATTTATCAGTATAATTTTAAATAAATCAAAGAAGCGCCTGAACCCGTTCCAAGAAAAAAGATTGACTCACCTGAAAGTCTGCTCACAAGGGTTTGACTCAGTTGTAGTCGACTGTATATGGACATAAAATCTATCAAAATAACCTAAACTCAATGGGTAACTGGTCCTACCTGGATTATTCCAATATTCCACTTTATTGTGCCAGTCTTGATAGCATGTGGACACTTTCCTGAGACATAGGTATCGCCTACAGTGTCCACACCAAACTGTAGTTTTTGATAGTTTGTGAGGAACATTTTTTGGGGACTGTGGGGTTATCTTTGTGATCAATTAATTTTGCTTATAAGCACAGACAACACATACATTGCTGCCTTTGGCCTCTGGAGAACTTTCTGGAAAGTGCACCAACCTATCAGGAAAATTTTATTTGCGTGATTCACATCGATGAACACTGCTTCTATTGTCTCCTGTTAGTGCCAAGTACACACTGTCCTGGAAATCTCGAAAAACAGTTTTGCACATATAGCTGTTGTACATGGCCCACATCATAAATTTGACCATAAGCCTGCGGGACCAGTGGTTGTGCCTCCTTGACTTCCGAAGCCGAGCTTCTTGGTCGTTTAGATTGCATCCCCCTATGTAAGAGTTGTAGTCTGCTACTAGCTTGGGAATGGATATGGTAGCAACTGTTCCATCTTTATTCCTTCTGTCTACTGTATTTGTTACTGTGGGATTGTGACAGCTGGACAAAAATAAAATTTGGTTCTTATCTTGCCACAGGACACATGAAAAAAAAGATTGCCTCGGGTTTTGTCGATATGGTCACTCTGACAGTTTCCTTTTCTTCAGTTCTGGTGGGCAGAATTTTTGATTTGCCATTAGAGTGCCCACAGCAAAAGTGTCCTTTTTAGTTTGCAGGTAATCAAACAACTGGATGGAATTATAAAATCGATCCATGAAAACTATGTGCTTCTTTTCCTCGCATTGACTATCCCGAAGAAGATGCAAAACAATGTTGCCAACACAACCAAGTTGTGGGGCAGGCTTATCATCTGTTCTGCCAGTATATATTTCTGCATGGAGTACATATCCATTTTCAGAGTCACATAATAATAAAAAAGATTTGATCCCCCATTTCACAGGGTTTTCTTTGATATCCTGCTTGATTGACAAGCATTTTTTGTGGGTATCACACCCTCATCAAGACTGAGATACTGGGAGGGTTTATAATATGACCGGAATTATGGAAGAAGCATATAAAGGACGCACTTTACATATTTTGTCCAAGGTGGGATCATTCTCATTGACTACATGAAGATAGGTCCATCTGGCTAGAAATCTATCCTGGTCCATCACTTCATGGAATCCGGGAGTATTTGCAACAAAATGTTTGCCACAGCCAGCCCAGTAGTCACAATAGCAAGGTTTTACAACCGTACTCTCCTTTTGTAGCCGCAAAGAGATGAAAGCTTTCATCTCTGGGATATTAATTGGTTTGAAATTTTTACAATAATATCCATCTGGATTCATCTCTTTGTCCTGATCTGCCCTCCGATTGGTTTTATTACAAAGAAGCTCCCAAATATCATTTGTACACAAAAGAGAGAAATATTCCAGTTGAGTCTGGGTCCCATCAAGCTGTGGTGGTAGGTTATGTCCAGGATTAGGGTTGCCATGAAATGTCATGTCTACAGGAACATAATCCATATACCAACCCTGCTGGAGCTCATTTTGTACAGGTTTAGCCCTGCCCTTTGATGTCTGGGAGGAGGGGCTGAGGCTCGTGCATCACCGGTATTGTCAACTGCACTCTCTGATCTGTTGGAATTTTCTAAATCTAGCTCGCCACTGACTTACTCTTCACTGTCAGATGATGATAATTCATCTGAAGGATAATCCACATCAACACTATTCTCATCTGGAGCACTATCATAAATAAAATCAGACACTTGTTTGGCTGTGTAACGCTTCACACTTCAAAATTTCCTCTAATTTCACGCAAAATTCAGCTCCAAAACACAAAGGAGGCTGACATCTTGGAGATCACTTCCCATCATTCCCATGCCAGACTTGTCCCTAAATGGTCGCTATATTTAGCTCTGAAGTCATGTTACTGAAATGCTTCTGCGTTTCCCAAAATATAGGGACAACGGTTTTAGGAAAATAAGGGAATTCCCGCAATGTCAGGATAACGGGTTCAATGGGTTAAGCTCCAACATGGCACCACTAAGAGACTGCATAGAGAGATTCTGAAAATACTTCTCATAAAGTGTACAGTTTTTTCACTTTTTTCCTAAGGTTTTTTCATTTCTGAGCCAACTGACTTAAATTTTTAAAATAAATTTTTGACAGTATATGTTTCAATAATATGCATCCCTTTTTCTAAAATTTTATTCTTGTGGTTGAAGGAAAATTGGATATTTGGCAGATAATAGATAGATCTGTTAACCCACATTTTTACTAATTCCTGACATATATAACCAAAAAACAAATGCATATTGTTTGTGATAAAGAGCTATTTTAAGACTGTGCTAAATTCCAAACAATGAGATTGTTCATTTCCATTACTTCCCCTCACCAGACTAAAGAAGGATTGGACAAGAATTGAAAAGATAAAAAAGAAACACTTGTGCTCTTTGCTTCAAACATATCCCATGAAAAAATCCAAAATAATTATGGTATAAAGAGAATGTTTTTTGCTCATTGTTATAATTTTATCAAATTTTTTGGTGATCAGTCTTTTGAACAACAAGGAGTAAAATGCTTTTTTTTTTTCTCTTTTCACAGCCTGCTCAACACTTTCTTTTGGAGGAGCAGACAATATATGAAACGATCTCCCATTACACTGAATACTCCATGAGATTTAAGCTTTTGAAAATAGCTAATGTACAAGAGACAAAATCGAAGATGGCAGCATTGTTGTGGCAACTGGATACAAAACATGACTTTTTTTTTCCCACGCTTTTCCTCTAATTTGAGCATGCTGAGTCTGAAGCTTAAAAAATTCCTTGTTCAATCATTAAAATAAAAAAACTCAGAACCTTCATTTTGCGTAAAATTGATACATACTAAATAATTATACAAATGTGAATGTTCATTTCCTTTCTTTCCATCACCAGTTGGAGGTGTTCCAATGCCACGAGTACAGCGTTCTTCATCAATCGATAGTACAGGCACACCCCCAGGGCGTACACGCTCCATGTCAATGGAAGAGGCTGACATGCCCCGAGGGATCTACTCTATGAGTCCGCCTAAATATGGCTCCCCTGGCAGAGGTAGCACTGGGGAAGTCCTATCCACAAGCCCCGCAGCCAGTTAAGCAGTTAGCTTTAGCAGGACTGGAGCCGGCAGTAGTTTGAAGGGGTTGCTTTTGTTAAGACATCATAATTTTGTTTATGAATTAAAGACCTTGTTTAACTCACAATCTGCATTTTCATTTTGTGTTTTAGTTTATGACTATTATAATTTCACATGAGATCATAGATATTTTTTCAAGATTGATTTAATTAGGTTGCACTTTTCTTGTCATAACTGCTCTTTGCCACAGCTTGTCCAAAATTATTGCTTTTCTGAAATTGGACCTAACAGGTTTAGGAACAATGTTCACGAATAAGGAATATTTTATTTTGGAGCGAAGGAATTTTACCAAAGATCTGTGTCAGTTTGCATCAGTTATCAATAAATATGATTGTTCAAATGCCAGATAAGACAATAAAACTGGAAAACTTCCCGGAGACTGTTGGCATCTTATTTTGCAGGATATGTAATGAAATTATTACAAATCTCACATTCTAAAGGTATTGGTTTTTTTTTGGTTTTTTTCTGCTCTTATAAATCTGTCAATGTTTTTCTCACTTATTATTCCAAGTGCTTCTGTGCACAAGTTAGGAATGAACTGATAGTCACAGATCCATGTTTCTCTACCTTAAGTGAGAAAAATTTGATGGAGCAGATTGTCTTTGAATTAATGGTCACAGAATCTAGAATCAGTTCTAAGTTCACTGAAATAAATGCAGCACTCAGCCACAAGAGCATACTTTGAGACTCATCTAAATGGTACCGTACAAAACAAAAAAAAAAAAAGAAAAAAAAAAAAAAGATGAAAGCGGAAGAAAGAAAGAGGAAGATTTTTGTTGAAATGCAACACATGCATATGTTTTTTTTTATTGCAATAATCAGGACCAGCATGAAGCGTTGATTAGCATTGTTTGCATCTTGCTTGTAAATAATGATATATATAAAAAGTGCAGGAAAAAAGTAATAAAGGGAGATTTAGACAAGAATGTTAGGTTTTTTTTTTTATATTTTAATGTGCACTACAAATTTTTCTAGATTTGATATTTGTGTTGTGACTCTAGTAGCATCCAGTCATGATGTATTTTGGAGCCTTTATTTTGTTATGAAGAATCATATTATGAAACTGTTAACATTAGTCTTGTTTCCTCTGTTCTTGTCCACTGTTCTTATCCTGCCAGTTGACTTATCCTTTTGTTTGTTTGTTTTTTTTTTTGTTTTGGTTTTTTAATTGATTTGGTCCTTTTCCTTTTTTTTTTTTTTTTTCTTTTTTATTGTTAAATTTTCTCAGAAATTGGATTCTAAAATTTTTAATTTGGTTACTTGAGGTAATTATACATGTGAACATGTTCAACTTGAACTAAGGCCTGGTGCAGAGCATATTCTATACTTCTCTCGTATGCAAAACATAATGTTTTCTTTGCAGTTAATTTTTTTGTTTTGTTTAATCTTATATTTAGGATGTTCTGTTGTTTTTTTGTTTTTTTTTGTCATGCTGTGCATGAATATTATCTTCCAACAGCCAAAAACCAGCAGTTTATGTAAAATTCTTCATATATGATTTTTTATTAAGATCTTCAAGCTTTCATTCTTCAGGTTCTCATTAGAAAAATGGAAAAGGCAAAGCAGCACCATATATCTGAAATAACTGAACTGTTTGAGGAATGTGTTTGCAACTGATCCTCTGTTCATGAGTTATTTCAACACTGTTTTTTTTTTTTTTCTTTTGTATGAAGTATTATGTCAAACATCATAGTCACCTCAATTGTATTATATTCTAGCATGTTAACTGATAATGAACAGTACAAAAACTTCTATGCACTTTGTTTTGCCATCCTTGGAATGGGGTGTGGGCATACGATGTTGGAAGTCCATTATAGGCACATCAGTGGTTTTTCTGGTAACATAAAGAGGCTCATCCCCTCGCAACTTGACTTTGTGATTATGGCAGATGGTCCACTTTGTGATGAGATGTTGTGTATGGAAAATATGTCAATAATTTGTTGTCTTCAGTGTGGTGGCTTATTTTTTTCACACAGTGTGGTTAATTGCAAATGTCTGCAGGTGTAGATTTTCCTAGTGTAATTTGTTGAATGTTTTTTTTTTTAATTGTTTTTGTATGGTCATCATACCTCATTTGAGGACCTGTTTAACAGGTTAAAGAAGTTACATGTAGTGTGGGATATGAAAGAATGATACAACAGGAGTGCTTCCCCTTCGGAAAGTTTGGACTGATTTACTCCTGGCAGGTATTCGTGAATGAGTAAATGCCCTTTATAAATTAAAGAAGCAGTGGCTTTTTTTTTTTTTTTTTGTATTTACAACAGTATCACATAGCCATAATTATAGCATGACGTACAATAAAATTTCCAGTTGTTGGAGGGAAGCTATAATGAAGCTCTGTACATGTCTCTATACGGTAAAGAGAATATATGTTAGAAAATTTGTTGAGTTTTGCTACATGAAATTTTTAATTGGGAGGCCTGAATCTAGATTTTCTCCATTCCAGTGCCCCAGCTTTGTTTCAGTTGTCTAGCCTCCCAGATTTATCACACAGAAATAGTGTCAACCTTGAATTTCTGCTGTGAAGGTACAGTCCCAACTGACATCATTGTTGTTTTATTTTAAATAAAGATGTGTTTTAAAAATCAAGTTTCACACTCAGAAACTTATTCTGTTGCACCCATTTGACAAGATTTACATTTGAAACCCTCACTGAAAGGACATCAGAGCAATTTAACTTGTTGAGATCATGAGTGGCTGAGAGGTGGGTTATTGAAAGGGCAGGTTGTATGAGCACCTCAAGGAAGTGAGTCAAGTTCATGTCAATATTTCATCAGTGATTGAAATTTCAGTGTTTTAGATTTTCTATGCGAGAGAACTGAATGAAAGTTCAAGCCATAGAAGTGGAAGGGGAGTGAATATGGGTGTAAAACATGTAGTTGTTACATTTAGTCTTCATCATACAAGAACAGCCTGTTAGTCATGCCAATAGTCTACACCTCCATTTGTTAGAGTCCCATTTATCATCATCAATGTAGAATGTAATAACCTTGATGTATTAAATGTTTTTTTGTTTTTTTTTTCTTTGTGCTTTTCTAAGGCAGAGGGACAGACCATTTATCATTTATTATGTATAGATCCCATATTACTCAAGAGAGCTCCACATGGAGATTTGCCCTTTTATAATACTCTCACAGCCAAAGATGTCACCCCTGCAGCTTGACACTTTTTTTTTTTTTTTCTGACTGCCAGTGGATCACAAGGTTTCTAAACTATGCAGATGATCATGATGTTTGTTACATTTAGGTATTTGAAAACAAGATATTTAGTATGCTTTTCCCAATTAGCAGTGCTCATTTTCTTGCTTTCTTGCAGCTGTGAAATGTAATTGAATGGACATTTTGATCTACTTGTGAAAAAAAGCAAAATTTATTTGCATACAAGCTTTTATTCAGATTGGAGACTTCAATTATTTGTGATAAAGTAATTGGATGACAAAATCTGTAACACATTTCTAATAGCCATGCATTATACTGATCTTCTTGACTTAGACACATCTTCCTAATAAACAGTGAAATTAATCGCAAGATGAATGTTGAGCTTTGTAAGAAGAAAGTCCGCTCTGCATATTTTAAACAAAGTCTTGTTACCAAACCATCATAAAAGCATTCATTTTTATTTTTATTTTTATTTTTTTTTTTTAAATTTTGAGAAACATTACATCAGATTCATTCAGATGGACAGATAATGTTATGTTCCTTAATGCTGGCATAAATATTTTTCTCAGTGGCATAGATTGCTCAGCTCAGTCCATTTGTCATAATAATTATGACCACTTAAATATGACTGCTAGCTAATGAGCCTAAGAATCAGATGCCCAAGTCAGTTGTACGTGACTTTAACACTGAGTATGATAATACTTGGATGTGACTTATTTTCAGCTTCATCCAAGTGTGATAGGTATATCAGCTGGAACATGATTCATGCCCAGTCAGATCAAAGTGATGGTGTCAAGTTTGCTTTTTTTTTTTTTTTTTCATTTAGTTCATTTTATTTTAACCTACACACCCAAAGAACACAGGAAACTTGTTTTAATTTTACCATGCAGCCACTATACTCACAGTACTTATGTAATATGTTAACCACATTTATGTTAATAAGATCAGTATACTCTAGTTTGCCCTCTTCTAATCAAGATTTGTAGCAGTATTCCCATTGCAGCTGATGCTATGTGTTTGTTATTATGCCATGGTATTTTTTTTGTTTTGTTTTGTTTTGTCACAGCTTATTTACATCTCAGTTGTCACCAGTCTTTTATGAGCTATTGATTTATTTAATTTTTTTTTCTCCCACGACCATAATCCAAGTTCACTCTCAATTCTTTTCATTTAATGTTTCTGAACTTTGCCATGAATTTAGTACAACTCAAGAACATAAATAGATCAACATTCTATTTACAAACATATGATTCAGTTCCTGCCATTTACAGAGCACAGACCATTTTATTATTTTAAAAAGTGTCGGTGTTTTGATAAAAATCTCTAGTGCCATGTTATTTGAAACAGAAAAGAAATATGCTGATAGTTTTAGAATGTTATGCTTCAATAGTTTAAGCCACCAGTCTATTTTACATCCTGCTGCCATTTTTTTTTTCCCCCACCTTTTAACAAACTGCATATTCCTAGCGCTTACTATATCAAACAATAGCCTGTGAAAAGTGCTTATGGGTGTAATGGGTTAACAATGATTGATAGCCACTACCCTGTTGCCGAAAGTTCCTTATAATTTTATACACTAACAAGAGGAAAGCTCTTGATTCTGTTGACATGTCATCTGCACTTTCTACTGCCTTTACATAATTATCTTCTGCTATGAGTCAGTTTATTTTTTTTTTTTTTTCCCAGCCATTGGTTTGTGATCTTTCTAGTATACTTACTTTGCTTCATAGTGCAGTGATGTTCAAACAGTTCTGCTTTTTAATTTTTAAAAAATCTTTCTTTTAATTTTTAAAAAAAAAAGGATTTTTCATGGTTCAAAAAGAAATCTGTTAAAACTTCTTTCATACTCAATGAAATCATTAGAGCAATCATACTTTTGGACCAAAAGTTGTTGTGGAGGTGGACACACACACAAACACTTGCACACACATAATAATATACACACATGAGGATTTATTGTGAATTACATATGTGTTTTTGGCTCTTCATGTTCATATTAATTCTACACAGGTATTTTAGCATTGATTATGGAAAGTCAAGGAGCCTATTTTATTCGGAATCTGCCATAATATATTGTTCATTTTCTCTGCTTTTAACATGTATTTTTATTGCAGAAATAGAGTTATTCCATAATAAACATGCTATATATATACATTATATATAAATATACTTTTAATGTCACGCAATCATTTTACTTCTCTAGTGAGCAAACAAAAAAAACAAAAAAAGAAGGAATGAAAAAAGAGAAGAAGAGACTTACGTCTGTGTCTACAATATCAGTTTAGTTTTCAGTGAGCAGCACAAAATTATGCTGGATGCTTTTCCCCTTCCCCCTGCAGTAGAACTTTTCAGTACATTTTTTTTTTTATGGCCCTTGTAAGCTGGCAGGTTGGCTGCCCTGTAGAGGTTTTCTCATCAACACTTGCATCATCTCAGTAACTATTCGTGTTGAGCTATCTGTCCTTTTTCTGTCTTACCACATATAATTTTTATAAGCTTGACTTTTTTTTCCCCCTAAATTGTGTCCTTTGATGTCAGTTAGATTAAATGTGCATTACATAGATGGCCATGCAAATAAGACATTAGAAAAATGAATTTATTTTTCTGTAATAGATTGACCAGAAAAACTAAAATTGTCAGTCACTGTGAATTACTATTTTCAACACTACCGAAATAATTGAGCTTTTGGTGAATTGGATGTATCACTGATGGTTCATCACAAGAGATAATTTGATTTATGGCCTATACATCAGGATATCTGTATTTTAATGTGCAAATTTCCTTGCTGCTATAAGATTTTAATTGGGTTTGGTCATCAGAGATTTTAATTTTAGTGCTATTTTCAGTTTTTTAAGAGCCAGTGATTATAGACCTATTTTTGTCATGTGTGCTTTTTGCCCCCATTCAGTTTTTGTTTCGGTGGTATTTTTACACTGTAGATCTACACATTTCTACACTGAATGAATGTAATAGAAATTTAAAGTGACACCTAATTCATCACTTACCATTACATTTCCTTAATAAAGGTATATAATGAAATTATTACATGTTGCTTTCTTTCATTTGTGTGACAGTTTTACGTTTCTTTTCGTTTTGATTAAACAACATGTCATTGCAATGTAATGAATCATAATCCATAGTGAGCCGGGCCTGAGTCGAAAACTCCTATATAATGTAGACCAAGATATCGAAAATCTTTTTTTTTTTTTTTGGCCAATATAATTGTGGAGAGCAAGCCTCACGTTGTTTCAAAAGATGAAACCCGTACGTTATAGATGCGACATGATGAATTAATTCCAATTGAACTTTCTGCAAAATTTTTAAGTGCTAAACTCCTGCAAGATATTTGACATGAATTTATTACTATTTCTGTTTTTCGATCTATGCAAGAGCCTGTATGAACCTCATACAGGAGTCTTGTAGCATAAGACACTCTTTTTTCCTTCGCCCTATAGAGTTGAGCCATGGACATACAGAAATAGCACTAGTTGACAGATTGGGAGATGTCGTTACACTTCATATTGAAAATGAAAGTTATGAATTGACATACAGTTTGTATCAAGTATCAGGGGGTACTATGTACGTACGTATTATGTATGTATGATGGATGTGTGTGCGTGCGCGTATATACATGGGTGTGTGTGCTTGCGTGTGTATTAGAGAGAGGGAATGTTTTCTCGTGAATAAATAAAATCGTCCAAAAAAAAAAAAAAACAGTAATGTAGCAAGAAGGACAGTGATCTGTTTTGAGGACTCTAGAGATGAACTTGCCACTTGAAGTGTACCTGGTATGGATCCACAAAAATGCACACCTGACTGAACAACTTACTCTATGAACCTTTAGAGGGAGGGGCTGCTGATGTGCCGGCCGGTTCTTGATTGTCACCATTAAAATGTTCTCTCTTGAGTGAGAGTCCAAATGAAAGCAATGGGCAGTGTGTAGGCATACGATTTTCTCTTTTAATCTGCCCTCCCATCATGGATCTTACAATCTGCATCATAAACGTTTGTCTTCTATCTGGATGGGACAAAATGTCATCTTGGGTAGAAAGTGTAGAATGACCCAGGTATAACCAGTGACCGTTTTTTGTTCTTTTCTTGCATGTACACGTATGCATATGCATGGGCCATTTTGTCCACGCTGTCGACACATCCTTTTTTTGAATGATATATGTGCAACAATGAGAAGGTATTTTTTTTTTTTTTTTTTCTGAGAACCATTTTCTGCGTATCCTCCACCAATGTGCATGGTGCTGAGTAGTACTACATTCTTTTACCTTTTTATTGATGGGCTACCAAAAATGCAATTTCAGACCATTTTTGGATTACAATTTTGGAAGGAGCAATTTTTAATTGAATTTCTGCTGGTGCCAACTAGAGTGGCTTTTTGTTTCAATAAACCCACTACCAGAATATTGGCAGAAAATTATCACAAGTTACATTATGACAACTCTAGAAAAAGTATTGGCGCAATTCAGGGGTGACATTACTTCCCACATTCCCAGACCGATGGCTCAATCACGCCTTTCCACTCGATTCCCCATCTTATCCAAAAAATTCCCCTTAGTGGAATCAATAGCCCAAAGATTTTCATTCCATACTCATCCGGTTTGGACAGAGGATACCTTAGTTATAGCTTCGCCAAGGTGGTTGTGCCTCGCAAAATAAGCAAAGAATTTGTTCCATGCGTCCATATCGAGGCAAAGGCATGGCCGTTACGTGGTCTACATTGATTCTTTGTTGTTTTATCATCGAACCTGATGAATGTCATCAAGCCAGAAATCTGTTTCTGGAGTAGTTCACCGTGATCAAAATGCATCCCCTCAATTTGGTCGAAGATCACCTTAGTTACAAATGTTTTGGTCAAGTAAATATTATATTATATTCGTTGTCCAATTTTTACTTATAGGTAAAAACTTATGCTTACCTGTGTGAGGAAATCACAGTTTGCCTTCTTTTTTTAAAAATTTATTTATGTATTTTTCAACAACGTGTTGTGCACACAAAATGGCGAATGAAATTACGGGAAAACAACTATGATTCCTATTTAGACAACTGAAAACATCTTTAAAGAAGAGAATTAAAGCAGTAATTAGATCATGTTACAATCTGTCCGTACCTAAGCGGGCTATTATAAATTGCACTCTCCCCGGGTGCGCATGAAGTAAATGGATTAAGTAACCTGTCAGATAATTTGAAGTAACTGTGACCAGAGGATCACAGCATTATCATCAAACCAATTTTATGATCTGTTGTAGCTTGGTTGTCCTATGATAAAAATATGATTATAAATACATGAAGTTTGTGTCAGTGTTCTCAAATGTACTGCTAGTGGGTGCGTTGGAAAACAATTTGCAAACCTGTACGCAAAAGTAATCATAACAAGCCATGAGAAAACATCCTTCACCTGAGACAACATCCTCTATTTTATTTCCTGACAAGTGTAACCGCCTGCACCCTACCCATTGTTAAACAGACCACCACAAAAAATATGTACATGAACAGTGTACAGTAAGTTCTCTGGCTTCATTTTATATTGTTTTAAATCTTTATCTAAGCCACGACAAAATAGTTGATCGTACCCCCAAACAAGGCACTGCAGCGTGTCTCATACTCACGAAATTTTCTATCCAATTCCCGTAACGAATTGGGCAAAAATTTAAAATCGAGGTCATTTTGGTCATCAAAATGCGCTGGTAACAAGTTCCATAAAAATTTAGAACGCATAGTCTCCTCTATATATTAAATCCCCGGGGGAAGGAGGGGGGGGGGGAGGGAATGCTCCCGCACCATATCTCATAAAGTGCCCTATCACCTTGAGGCCACTTGTTTTAATAAACCCTGAGCTTTATGGAGCAACATTGATTCTTATCTAATTCTTTTCATTCTTCTTTAGTCCTCCGTGGGCCATCCAATCTTCTTATGAAAGATCTCAGATACATTATAAATTTAAACGATTGCTTGTTTATCTTTTTGCTCAGTTATGGAGAAATGTATGTAACTAGTAGTTTTGCTGCACACTTATTGTGGAGAAGACAAGGGAAATGCAATAGATGCTCAGGTGACATACCAATACCACACCTTTCAATATTATCTTTTTGTCCACAAGAAAGCGTCATTTCAAAACAGGAAAATAGAATACTCTCTCTAGTCCAATCGAGTTTCGCATCTTACTTGCACAGAAAGTATCAAAAACTCTCCTTAACTCTCAGAAGACTGACTTTTAAACTAGGGAACTGTGAACAGGAAAAAGACATCTGATAGTTTCTTAATCAGGCAAGAGACAACGATGCAATGAAAAGATATTGATACTAGCGAGACCGGGAGCCTCTGAAAGTACATGTAAATAAACTCTCAGCAGGTTTCACACAGTTGTGGCAATCGCTATGGTGTTGTTGCTGTTTCTGTCTCTGCTTTCTCTTAATATTGATAATGTCACTGTTTGGTTGTTCTTAATGTAAATGCTAGCCCATTCTTAGTTTATCACTATTGCTGTTTTATTTATTCATCTGTCTAGGTGTGCTTGTGTCTATCTGCCTCTCTGTCTACGTACTTGTCATTCTCGGTTTGTCGTTAAAAAAAAAAAAAATTGTGGATCCATTGAGCCGCCATTCAGATGAACTCTGCAGTTGAAAATGCCACCCATAGAACTTCATTACCGCACGTAATATGTGGCCTGTCTTGTCGCTGAGATGGCGCTGATATGATATACATATTGTAGACATAAAAACGTAGTACGTAAGTTAGACTACAACATCAGTTTTCTGCCTTTTCATGAAAGGTATTCCGAGGTGAGTCGCATGACCGAAGTGCCTATCGTTTATACATGGATTTGTCTATAGCTGGTTTATTATTGACATGTCTGAATGCTTGTCATTTCGACAAAATTTATGTTGCCACGCCTTCTCGGACGATGATAGTTCGGAAGCTTCGTGTGTAGCCTACTTTGCGCACGTTAAAGAACCCTTGGCAGTTAAAATTCGATGAGTAGGAGTGCCGCTGGCCGGGCAAAATTTCCAAATTCCAACTGTCTATCCACAAAATATTTTCAACAAAAACAGGCAGCCTCTTATGGCCGAGATCACCCTATTTTGGTAGGACTGAAAGGCTTTAAATTAAAAAAAAAAAAAAAAGACGAAGGTCATGTGGCCTACCTCTAAATACCTCATTAGTCGAAGCAGACCTGCAGATATTGGCCGTTTTTGTATCAGTGTAACATGTAACGACAACACTGACTTCTTTCTCTCCCCCCCCCCCCCCCCTCTCTCTTTCTCTCTCTCTCTCTCTGTCTTAATTTCCGGTGTAATGCCTGAGGATTATGTCCCTTTGCGAACCTGTGCCTGTGAGGGAGAGCATAGATCTAATGTTTCATAGAAGTACAATCAGAGTCTAATCTTTCCCTCCAGATTTCCAGATCAATATAATCAATCAGAATCAACCAGATTGCCACAACTGGCTGTCACGCTAACTTCTAATCATTGATCTCTATGCCTTTGTCACCGGATATTTAAAAAATACTAGCCTATAAAATTGTAGAGCGGAAACCCCTGGTCGCTAAAGAATCCTTGTGGAGCAGGACTTAGGCATGATAGAAAAATACGATAAGAACTTAAAACTTCAGAATAAGCTTCAGCCATCAATACAACCTGCTTGCATTGTATTTAATTTCTAACAACTGAGAGCTTTAGGCCAAACAACGTCTGTTTTTGCCAGACTGAGTTTAGCCTTGATACATTTTTTTTTTAAAGTCTGCATCATTTTGCTTACCACATGTTATAGAAATAATGTGTAAAATTTGCAAATATCTTTTATTTTTATATGGGAACGGTCAAAATTCTTGATTTTCTTGAAAATTTTTTGAGATCTTCCGAATCCAGAATATGACTGACAGTGTGATCAGATTGTAGAGGTTACAATTGATTCTCTGATCTGTAAAAAAAGAAAAAAGATATTCTCTCCTGCCCAATGGAGATTAAAATGTCATACTCGATGAGGATTATAATTATGGTTGATCAGACAGGCAGTTCAGGAAATCCTCGGAATTTTACATCAGAAAATAGTTATAATTCATTCTTTAATTGTACCTTCCCACTGTGCCACTACTGATTTTTTTTTTTTTTTTTCTGATTGCAACGTCACTTCGCTTTACAAAATAATAATAATAATAATAATAAATTTAATCAAATCAAAATAAACTTATGCACGGCTTATGAAAGATGATTAGAGACTTGGTGTCGTTAATTAATTGATATCTCATTTCGCAGCATTACAAGACTCAGCGGTTACGGTTACAGTCTTGATGCGCCTGTCAACCTCCAGTGGGGCGGTTATCTTGGCATTCAGTGGTGACCATCTTTTCTCCTATCTGAATAATACTGGTACATTAACGGTGGCGGTCGTTTTCCACAAGTAGCTCTGTATGCTTACGTGACATCCATATCCATGTTGATGATCAACAGCTGATTTCGGACCTTTAAGTAACAATATAATAGCCACGAAGAGAATGTAACGCATATAAAAATAATATCTGCCTGTGTTAGAAGTTTGAACAGTTATTATTTTCTCACAAAGGATCTGGCAGTTTCACAGTGAGAGAGAAGATAATGCTCTCACTAGGTCTTCATGTATTTCTCATTTTATTATCGGCAAGTGAGTAATTTTATATCAATAGCTGTTGTTCACATTGTCTGTGTGTTTATGTGTGCTCTTTATAATTATTATTATTATTATTATTATTATTATTATTATTATTATTATTATTATTATTGTTGTTGTTGTTGTTATTATTATTATTATTATTATTATTATTATTATTATTATTATTATTATTATTATAAATATGTGTCGTTTATTATCCATTGATGTCGAACTATCATCACAAGATGATAGATTGGGTGATAAGAAGAGTTCATGAAAACAGCTTGAAGAACACCCCTAACTCAAACTGCAAATTTGATTACTTTCTTCCTCAAGCTTTGCACATTGTTTTGAGCACGATCTTTGTTATCGCTATTCAATTGCATAACGAATTATATTATGTGCTCAGAAATCACACTTAGGTAGCTCATGAAATTCATCAGTTTAAAGAGTGACAGTGTAAGCTCATTGACCAACGAACAATCGGTCAAATGGTTGAATGAATGGGTGGATAGGTGGATGGGTGTGTGTGGGGGGGGGGAGAGAGAGAGGGGAGGTGGATGGATGGATGGATGGGCGGATGGACGCGGATGGATAAATGGATGGTGTCTTATATCGGCAAAGAATCAGTGATAACCACAATTGCATCCTCCAGATCTTGTTCTGGCCCTGCAGATGACCAGCTGGACCCTCCACACTAGCCCCAATACATGGAACGAAGCCTGGTTCTCCTGTGAAGAGGAGGGGGGAGCATTGGCCTCCTTGGTGTCCACCTTAGAAAAGCAAGCCTTTCTCTATTTCATGGAACAAGAGCCTTGGTCTAGCAATCTGTGAGTATATCAGGGACGGAGGAAAGAAAAAGGAAAACTTTGAATCCCGAATTTCAAAAGCATTCATTTCTGTTGCTAAGCACTGACCCCAAACTAACCCAGGCAAGACAGAACTTCAGCAAATCCTAAGCACATCTTCCATCCAAAATCAGAGGCAAACTTATGTGTTTGGTTCAGATTTGAACTATTGCTCAAAATAGTAAAACTTTTTAATAAACTTCTAGGTTATATCATTAATACCTTTCTGCAAAACAAATTTCATCAAAGCCCGGTTTCTGTTTCGAAAAAAGTTTAAATGTGTGGAGTGAGGGCTTCAACGCCATTGCTTTGAACACAATAGCTTTCATAAGAGGGGTAATTAAAAAAAAAAAAAAAGATTTAAAATTGCTGTAGGAAAGAAAGACAATCTGAAATCGAGAGGTGTGCAAAGTGTGAGATTATTCTGTTCTTACAGTGTAGTGTTTTCTAATAGTGATGCCATCGTTTTATTTCCATGCGATATCAGTGTCAAAGCTCTACATGTATAATTATTTTGACGCACATACTATGGTTCGTTCTATTCCAATCAGAGGATCGGCCGTTCATTTGGGGGTGTTTTCCTCGAATCTAAACAGTTCGATCCTGATTTGGAGAACCTGCGAGACCAGCAGCTCACTCTCTGGCAACTCATTCATAGTGTCATATTTCAAAGCTCTCTGTGGTATGGTGGTCCCTGCCGTTCAACATATCTCTCCAGATCTTTGTTTTGAGTTATCCAGAACGCGCATCTGCGAGCACCAGAATGGTAAATGTGAATTATCATCATTTACTGTCTACTGAGTTTTAAAAAACAACTGAAAACTTACCTGTTTGAAAAATATCTTGGATCATAATGAAGTGTGAGTGTGTGTGTG
>JBCAUA010000001.1:6704484-6714636 GCA_038406235.1 Peronia verruculata | reverse complement strand
AGGGAGTGTAGGGTTGTCTTTTTTTTTTTCATGTCATCTCTCTTAGTAGTCATGTTGAATGATCTGTTTCCCCCCCCCCCTCTCTCTCTCTCTCTCTCTCTCTCTCTCTCTCTGAGTATTCGCTGTCACTTATATGCCTTTCATTCTCTCGTCTCTTGAATTCCATGTCTACCTGAGTTAATAGGTCTAATCCAGAACATAGATCTATATCTATATCATGTTCACCTGTTTATATTTCGCCTTTCTTCATGAGCTTTTTTTTTCTGTTTATATGAAATTCTTTCATCTTATGTATTACAATCAGATCTCTCCCGACCCCCCCCCCCCCACACACACACACAAACACACACTCCATCGTCTCACACATTTTCAGAGTACTTTAAGGACATTTAGAAGAAAACAAAAAAGCAACATAAGTGGATTACTGTGTGGAGTAAATGGCTTATTCTGGTGATGTCATTGTCTTAGAAGGGAGTAAAAAAACAGTACCTGGGTGATGACGGCCAGAATGACAAAGCAAATGCCGTTTTCTGCACAGACAGAGAGAGAATTAGTAATGTGAACAGTTAGACATAGTATCATTATTTAGGCTACTGGAGAGGAGAGAAGAGAGAGAAAAAGAATGATGGGCTATTATAGTGTCATTTACACGGAGCAGAGAGAGAGGAAAACAGACAAAGAATGGGGACAGCGGTAACAATCGATACCTAAGAATGTGGTCACAGTGTCATTCTGTACGTAGTAAATGCAGACAGGCAGACGCAATGAAAACAAGAATTGCGTTACAGTAGATGTAGATGAGCAGTAGCTGAGACCAAATGGTCATGAATAGAGCCCGAGACGATGTTGTGTATGTCTGTGCCGGAGCCAAGCTAGGCCAAGCCAGACCAGAAAGGCCCAGGCCAGTTTTGTAGAATCTCCAGCACACAGCTCAGGCCAGCCGTGCCCCCCTGTGTGTGTGTGCGTGAGTGTTGTATGTGTGTGTGTGTAACACGGCGATAGCGCCTTGTTGTTCCTCTCTTCTCTTTGCCCCTCTGATAGATCCTGACTTGTTGCAGCAAAGTTCCACCCCCTCCCCTCCCTTCCCCCCAGCATTCAGCCAGGCACGGTGCCAGCAGGGGTGACACTGGGATAGTCCGCACAGGAGAAGCGGTCCCTCCTCTTTCCCCCCTTCCCCCCTTCCATCACCTTGTCTTTGACTCAGCTCACCCTTCTCCCCCTCTCCGCCAAGCAGTCCCTCCCCCTAAACCAAGCCACCAAGATCCTAAACTCAACATCATCTCCGGCGCGTCACTCTCACAGTCTCTAGACACTTACCTCTTTGCTTCGACTTCGTACGTGCGCTGTGGACCCGCACACCAGTTCTAAATTTGGCATTTGTGTGCTTTCAGCCGTCCCAGCGCCACCCTTCTCTAGCAGTGCCGTCAGCCGCGGTGACGGAGAAAGCCAATGTCAGCCCGCTGCCCAACATGAAACCATTGGAGGTAAGTCTTTCGCATGATTCTAGTGTCACTTTCATTATTTCGCTACTATACTCATCATTATATAGTTATATATGAAGTAGTAGTTATTGTGAAATAAGTGTGGGCTCTATCAGAAAAGTTTGACCGATAAAGTTTTAGGATCGACCCCTCCCCATCTCGGCTGCCGTGATGTCGAGGCAGCGTGTGACTCTTACAGGTATGGTTAGGGGGGATGAAGCTCGCCGACTCACTCACGCGACGGTAGCAACTTGTGGTCCCAGACAGAAAGAAGAACACGAACACAGAAGCCAGAGATTATCTGAATTACCAAACGCACGATTCTTCTTATAATTGTGACATTTGTCTCGCTGAGAAACCTCTGTGTATAAGTTTAGTCACAGTCTTGTTGATTTATCACGCGAGACGCTTAGTAAAAAAAGTTTTGGCCAACTTTTGTTGACACGAAGACGGCATCGGATGCCAGAGCTGGCAGGAAGGCACCGCGGTCTATTTTTAGCACAGGACCCTTCCCCTCTGTACAGTAGCCGCTGCATGCTCGCACGCGAGCGTGGGTGAGCGATGAGGCGGGAGCCGAAAAGATAAAGGGAGCAAACCGCTGTAGAGTGGCAATAAACTGTGGAGCGGGGCGCATTGCTGTGACGTACAGGCCTGATAACTGGGTGTGTACAGAAAGGGCCATCACGCCATTTTTTCCTTTTTTTTTTTTTCACAGTGCTGACTGTGCTCAGACTACAGTGGCACTCATTCTGAAATAATGTCACCAAGCGAGTTAACCCGTGTTTGCGCCGGCTATGCTGAACGGTGCTCGCGCAACGAACATCGACAACAAACATGGGAGTGTCTTTCGACTGAAACTAAAGCATATTTCGACAACTTCCCAGGCCCAAACTGGATCTAGGCCAGCAAAACGACACATCTGTCCTATCCTTTCTTCAATCAGTCCAGATCATCAGTCTATCCCAACCCTCCCCCACCCCGTTGGCTCCACGTTCAATAGACATAGACTTACTTACAGTCCCCTTTTACATAATTACGCTTACATAGTACTTAGTACAAATGACTGTGTTCTTCATTGGGTTGGGTAGAAATTTGCAGTTCATTGCTGGGTGATAAAAATTTTACAGGAGTGGGATGAGAACTGGAAGCGTGTTGCCCAAGTCCTGACTATTTCCCACTCCTTCAAATATTTTTGTCCTGATTCAACTCGATCTTTGTACAAGCTGGTTAGATAAACCATCATACTTTAGGCTCTGTGATGTTTATAAATTCTGCCAGTGTCAATTGTGTGGTGATTGCCATTACTGAATACTTTAAGAATGAAAAAATATCACAATGATCATTGACAAAAGATTATTTTTCATGAAGACATGTGGCTGTTCTTTCTAAATAAATAGTATTAGTAATAGATCTCAGAATTATACTAATACTTTATGTCTGGTGTTTAAATCAGTAAATTTCCAGAAATTGAATAAATAGATTCTAGAAATTCCCCCTTTGAATACTTATATATCTTTGAAAAGGCAGAGTAGATCAGTATGAGTTTCAAAAGTCCTTTCAAAATAAAAATGGAAATCCATTACTTGTAGAAATGAACTATTGTGAACACACTTTGTCTATTCAGAGAGTAGATTATTATTCATTAGTCATTTGGGCATCTTGAAACAAAATGTTTGCTTTGACAGAAAGTCATGAGCCTTTGTCCCTAAATTATATTCCTCATGTAAGTTCAAAATGTGACACAAGATAGGCTATAAATAAAATACATTTATTTGAAAAGCTTCTGAAGAAAGATAAATCATCAATTAAAGAAAAAAGTGTACATCAAGGGATGAATTGTTACAATTGACTGTCACAATATTATACAAAATATATAACTGATCTTTGAAAAGGCTGATGTGCAGGATCATAATAAACACCAGATAGAAATTATTATGATCTTTACAACTTAGGCTCCACATGGGTCTATAAGTCTCAATCCTGTCCTGTCAGTACCAGAGCCATAAGTTCCATTTCTTTCACTGGTGGGATCATGGGATCATAACTTTTAATAATGTCATCATCAGAGCCATTAGTCCTAATATCTTACTATTAGGATTTAAGATTCCAGTTCCTCCACTATCAGAATCTTGCTCTAGTCCTCGTGCTGCCTGGATCATAAGTTCTACCCTTTCATCATCAGGACCATAAGTTCTATTCTTTCACTATTAGAATCATTAGCTCAGATTCTTTCATCATCACAACTATAAGTTCTAATTTGTCCCATAGCAGAACATAAATTCAAAGTCTCTCACTTTCAGGACCACTGTTTCTAATCCTTCATTATCATGACTATAACTTCTATGTACCTGCAAGACCTTATTAGTGATTACTTCTAATCAGCGTGCTATTAGAATCACAAGTTCCAGTCCTGTCACCATCAAAACTATGAGTTCTACATCCTTTCACCATCAATCAGAATTACACTTTGTCTCTTGTGTGATAAAGGAAGGTCCCTTTGTCAATTGTTGAAATCCAAATATGTACATTCCTACAAATATGTTTTGTTATCAAAGAGTGCATATGGCAATAGTAGTCAGAGTTTACAGTAAAATCTTACTTTGGATTGTCAGCTTTATTTTTTTACTTATCTTGTCTAAAATAGCCTGTATCCTTTCCTTTTGATGGAGATATCAGCCATACTGCATAGTTATGGGCCTGATGTTCAGTAAGATTAAAATGTGTTTGGTAACTCATATAATCAATAGAAATAGTTTACCAATCCTTTACTTGCCTAGTTAGCTTAATATGATGGACACCATCATTAATCAATCACATTCTTTGATAATAAAAAGAAATGTAAACGCAATGAATGTTGTGACATCAAATCTGATGATTGTTGGTATGACCCAGTTGTATGCGGACTTTGATAGTACAGTACTGATAATTTATAATTATCTTAGTAACAGACTCAGTGTTCTCACTAGTCTTCTATTGCTCCCACTCTCTTTTTCTGATCTGCTTCGGTTTCCTTCCTCTCTTTGTCTCTGTTTCTCTCTCTCTTTCTCCTTTTTTTTTTTTTTTCACATCATTGGCATGTACCTCTGCCCCATTTTCTCTCATTATGTGCACGTGTGTCGTTGGAAAACAAAGACAGTGGGCGTGTCGTTGCCGCTGGTTCTTGAATTCAGGGGCAAAGTTGCAGTGTGAAACGCGGTTGCATGCATTTAGCCATTTAGTGCAACATTCTCTGCATAGCCAGTCCCTCTCCTACCATAGTCTAGCAGTCATTCCTCCCCCTCCCCTCACCCAAAGCACCGCTTGTTTCAGTGTTTCCACATTCATCATATCAAGCCTCCGAATCAAAACTCCGTTCAGTTCCGTCAATGAAGTCGTGGTAGTCCCAGCTTCTGAGCACCACTGAGCAGCAAGGAAGAATTTGAGTCCGTAAGCTCTCCACTAAGAAGATGGCCGTTGCTGTGGTGGCTGCTCGATCGAGTCTCATCAGGCACCGCTTGTCCCCAGGATAAAATCTCTCCAGTACTAACCCGGCTCTGTGTCAATGGCCCAGCTAACGACCCGCTATCGTCAGCCATCATCGTAATCACATGGTCAACAAAATGGTCTCCTCTTGCCTGACAGATCACAGAAAAAAAAAATGCGAACTTTTCCCCCTTCATGTAACTGCCCTATCCCTGCTGTCCTTTTCATTCACTCTTTCTGCCCCCACCCCCACCCTACCCCACCACTTTTTTTTTTCCCGTTATCTCTCGTCATTCCCCCAATTCCCCCACTTTCAATTGGGAACTGACGTTTTCTTTCTCATTTCTTTGAATGAAGAAACAAAGGGGACATGATCAAACAGAAATGTCACTTCAAAAGTGTAACACTATTCCACGAAAGAAGGATGCCAGACAGCGATTAGGTGGGGCAGGAGAGAGGTAGGGTTGGAGGTTGCAGTAGATGATTTTAATTATAGTTACCGCCACGCTCAAATGATAGCTGCCAGAAAAAAAAAATATAGTCATTTTGGACCAAATTGAGTGTAGGCCATGGCATACCTGACTACTTTGATGAGCCTTTTGCTGTATATTGCTCTTAAAGCTTTGTTTCTAGCGATGAATTTCAATAAATTTTGCAACATGCGAAAGAAGACGTATATGTAAGGTGTTAAATGGTAACACGAAACTGCTTTTTTTTTTCTGATAAAAGATGATTTAAGCAATGACCTCATGAGTGTGACGATAACACAGGAGTGTTACTTAAGTTTGGTCAGAGACAGGCAATGCTTGGCAATTTGCCACATCCGGCTGTGTTTCCCCACAGCAGGAGGCGCTCTTTTCCCAGAAAACAATGTGTGTTTTTTTTTTAATTTTTATAAGGGTTCTTTTTGGCAGTAAATTTAATGTGACAGTAAAAACAGATGAACGCGGAGCTTAGCATTCGTTAACCTTTGAAATTGTATTTGTCAAGATTTGAGCATTCACGATTCATGTCAACATGAACTAACGGAGATACATGTATTATCAGATATGACGAGGAATTACAACATAGAATCAAACTCGTGGATTCCTGTATCAGGACTCTGCCTGAGAGGACATGATGAAAACTTTAGTTTCTGTGTATTTCAGTACATGTATTTTACTTGTGGAGATATCGTATATTATATAAAATCGTGATGACAGCTGGTAGGTACCAGGTGATGTCCTTTATTTCATACTTGGAGTGTATGGTCAACAGTTTTTTTTTTAAATGCACATACCATAAGCTTAAAGGGTTACAAATAATGTGTGTGTGTGGTACTCATTCAGTTCCGGAAGTTAGGGCAGTTGGATACCAAACTGGCAATTAAGTGAGTCAAAAAAAAAGCTCGAGTTCAGTCTGAACTGTAAGTAGAGAATAATGTATTTATCGTTACTGAAAGTATGTGTCAAGAAGGGTATTGCAAATATTTTGGAGGGACACGGTTATAATAATTCTTCTTATTTATGAGCTGATAAAGAATGGATTTAATATTAATGTAATGTGTATTTGAATTTATAGCGATATGTGGATATGTCATACGAATAAAGGGCCATTTGATATTTAGGCAGATAGACATTGAGGCATTCAGAAAACCAGCTGAATATGTGGGATTGTGAGAGCCAGGGCATGTCTACTGTACTACAGTGCTGGCAAATAGTTTATGGAGAAATGCTGTGATGTGTGAGACGTCGCCGTCACTGATGGACTTCTAATGTGCTTTGGTTGGTGGTGCTGTGAAGCTTGTGGTAGCCAGGTATTTCCTTGGACCTTCCAGTATCTTCTCAACCTTAGCATTAGTGGGGAGAAGGGGAGGGGACAAACAGGCGGGGTGGAAGAGAAAAGGGGTAGGGGGGGGGGGGTAGATGTGCACAATGGCTGAGCGACAACGGCGAGCGATAGGGAGATGTATTCATAAGTTCACGTGAAAGGTTGGGTCCTGGATGCTCACAGACTCATTCGCGCTTTCGGCTACCGAAAGTTTTCACGCAGACATGGGAAGTTAAAAACTACATCAATTTGGTGGGGAAAGACCCGAGGATTGAAGGAGGGGAGGA
This sequence comes from Peronia verruculata, assembly GCA_038406235.1. Taxonomy (NCBI): domain Eukaryota; kingdom Metazoa; phylum Mollusca; class Gastropoda; order Systellommatophora; family Onchidiidae; genus Peronia; species Peronia verruculata. The sequence goes on along the minus strand of JBCAUA010000001.1, from coordinate 6,707,597 downwards.
GACGGGGGGGGGGGTGAATAGGTAAGGAGATGTAGCCGAGAAAATGCCAGGTAGGGAAGAGACGAGGAACCGGCTGCGGGCAGGACATGAGAGAACTGGGGGCCCCCTGGTCTGGGACAGCTGGTGATAGCAAGGCAAGGCTCGCGCTCTTGGCTTGGCCTGGTCCGTGCGATGTAGGTGCCCGTGCTGGCGAGCTCAGGTAAGTTTGGTGAGTTCAAAGTGAAGGGGTGAAAGAAATCGACAGTAGTGGTGGTGGAGGTATGGGGAAGATAGGTTAGGTAGGGTAGCAAGCATGGATGGTGAATGGGGGGTTGGTACGATGATGGTGGTGGAATTTAAATATAGGGGGAAGCGCGTCGTGTTCCCTGAGGGGAAAGGAGAGAAGTGGAGGTCGTTAATGATTGACTTGCCGTCTGATGTTTGTCAGCTCCAGTCTTCAGGGACGCAGGCTCTAGGACTGAGGTCGTGGGTGAGCACTGCCTTAAGAATTGGCTGGATTGGAGCGAGAAGTGTAGATGGGCAGGGAAGAGGAATGGGGAAGGGGGGAGGGAGAAACGTGTTGGGCAGGAGTTGATGTAAGTCAAGGTGTGAATGATGCTGCCAACAGATAGTAGTGGACTGGACGGCAGGCATGAGAAATCAACGCGATAGGGCGGGGGGAAAACGGGTGGCGTTCTGGATATGAGAAGAGCTAGGGGGAGAGAAAGTCACGTGAAAGAGATTTGGGCGAAGAAATTCCCCAAGTTGATGAGGCGATAGCGTTGAAACATTGGTCACATGAAACTGTGAGACCCTCCCGGAGGTTTCAACAGAGGCTGACAAGTTGTTAGCTTCTATTTATTTGCTCTTCCACCCATTTCGTCCTTTTCATCCACTCACCCTGCTCTGTTGTCTAACCCTCTATCTTTATAAGGCATAGATCTAGCTTGAGGATGATAGGGATATTAAAGAGCTTTCAATAAATTGGACGAGATTGAATATTCTGGTTTGCATCTGTCTCTTCAAGGTGCACATATATTTTAGAACTCAGCGCTTGCGCGCGCGCGCACACAACTCACACTCACACACACACACACACACAGAGGAAGTATGGAAAAAAGAAGGAAAATACTCTCACAGAAAGTATGAAAAAAAAAAGGAAAAAAAAAAACGAAGCAATCTTAATTATTTTCGAAGCTGATTGGCGAGAATAGAAGTTGAAAGAGGAAACAACATAATATAATGTGTGTTGTGGTGCTTAATTATCTATGCCTTCACGCTAACTGTGGACCAGGGGTAGGCACCATTGTTCTTTTGATGCCAGAAGGAGTTCTAGACAAAACAATAATAACAACTATTTATGTTATGTCCACTCGATCTTGCTAATCCCACCCGGAAACAAGTTTGATAAGATCATTCTGCTGGTGGAGAGGACAACTGTTCTTAGTGACAGTTTTGGTCATGTCGACTTTTAACTGAGAAGGCAGCAAACAAAGGGATACAATTGGTATCAAACCCCCAGAGCTGTAGGTATAAATGAACTTAATTTATAGCTGAAAAAGAGTCTACTTTGACTACTATATATTTCTGACCAAAAAGAAAAAAAAAAGGGGGGGGGAAGGTTGGTTATTTTTTTTTTCCTTGTAAAATGTGCAATGTATCACTTACAATAGTTTTCCTATACATCAGTGACTTGACCCCAGTAATGTCTTTCTCAAGAGTACCTCGACCTCCGCTTGTTGTTTGTACGAGTGCGGTCTGAATCTGTGTTCTGGCAGATCACTACAAGTATACAATTAAGGAACTATTCGACACTACATTAGCAAAACACACATTTTCTCGATGATGGTCAAAACATAGGTATGAAAAGATCCTGGGAAGCCGCACGGTAACAGTGCATGAAATCGCCCCCAGCCTGTATCTCTTTATTTTCTCATACCGTACTCCCTATCTCAGAATTGACGCTGTGCAACCACCTCTTTGTTCTGTGCCTTCATTACCTGCCAAAGAAAAGTGTACGTGGTAGACATAGGGATTTGGTTGCTGACATTCTGGGAATTTGATAACAATATTAAACTTAAAAGTGATGGGCTCATTCTCACCTGCACCATTTCAGCACACCCCCCCCCCCTCCCAAACCTGCCCGTGTCTTCCCCATCCCCCGTCAGCTTCTCATAGTTATGTGCTCTATCTGTTCTGCTCTCTCTCTCTGCATTGGTACTTTCAAAACTCTAGCTTTTCTCTCCCCCACCCCAACCCCACTCCTCCCATTCCCTGCCCATTTCATCTTTTCTCTTTTTTGAGTATTTTTTTCTTTTTTCTCCATTATTCTTAGACTTCATCCACCTCTGGCTAGCAGGTCCTCTCCCTCTCCTCTCCTCGTCACCCTCCTACTTCCAGTATTACCAATGTCTAATTTCTCTCTTTCTCTCTCTCTCTCTCTCTCTCTCTCTCTCGCTCTCTTAAAGTTGTCTTTTCTCTCTTTCTTTTATATATATATATATTTTTTTTTTGGGGGGGGGGGGAAGTCACGGTCCTTTTTTCGTTTGTCCCACACCTTTCCGACCGTGAAGCAGCGAGCATTCATACACCTCCGTTTTTCTCTTTCACTCCTCTCTCTCTCTCTCTCACTCTCTCTCTCTCTCTCTCTCTCTCTGTTTCTTTCTCCAGTTCTTTCCTTCTTGCTTTGTTTCTCTCTATGACCAACATGGGAATCTATGAACTGATGGCGACACTCACCTTCAGAAATCATGTACAAAGTTTTTTGAAGAACGGGCAGGTTCGGACAGGACACACGCAAGCATAGCACGTAACAGACAGTCGGCCACAAGCAGGCACAGGGTGGAAGACAGGGACAGGCGTACAGACAAGGCAGAAGACGGGCGTGATTGGCTCTCCCAAATTCAGGGGGCGATAAATCATTGATAATGCTTTGAAACAGAATTAGCGCATTGGCGACGATGGGTGCACTAACCATCAAACTACGAAAAGGACCAATTCTCTGTGGAACTATGAACTTGAAGTGAAAGCCGTGGAAGAAACAAAGGGGTGAAAGGGGGGAGGGGGGGGGGGGGGAGAGAAATGAACCAAAAAAAAAAGGGCGGAAAGTTAAAGGGGGAAGAAAGAGGCCTTTC
>JBCAUA010000001.1:6683920-6694598 GCA_038406235.1 Peronia verruculata | reverse complement strand
TTAGTTAGTTAGTTAGTTAGTTAGTTAGTTAGTTAGTTAGTTAGTTAGTTAGTTAGTTAGTTAGTTAGTTTTTAAATCGTTTGATAATAAGTTACCGGTTAGACTGTCGTCTAATATTTTATAAAATGATGATTTTGATGATAACGACGATACAGCCTCTAATTCCATCCCCATCGGGCATTTCAACAACCGCCAGATCACAATGTGTCCCTATCGACTGCTGTTCAATAGCACTTAACATTTTACGACCTGAGCCGTTGACCTTTCTTGCACCATAAATGATAAATCAAGCACAATTGTTTGCGCACATCATAATTTTCATTTCTTTCTGCAGCTTTTATCAGTTGGCATAGGACACTGGTAATGGTATGAGGACGGTTTCTCTTTCGCAGAGAAATGAAATTTCCGTGCAACCCCCCGTGCAGCCATTCAAAACAAACTGCTGGTTTTCTGATTTGCTCCTACATTTGTTTTTCTCTTCTCTCTCTCTCTCTCTCTCTGTGTGTGTGTGAGTGTGTGTGTGTGTGTGTGTGTTTCTCTCCTTTTCCTTCTTCCTGATTTTCTAACATTGCGCTATTCTTTCTCCTATTCTCTCTCCTTATCCTCTTCTCCCCTCTCAGTCTCAGTTCTGTCCATGAACCCTCCCCCCCCCCCTAAATCTGTCTCTCTCCTTCAGCTCAGTATTTTGTATGGTAAAGTGGCCCTGTTTCAGCCCTCACCTATCTACCTGTGATGCCCTGGCTGTTCCGAGTGCCAGCCAGTAGTGCCTGCAGCGTCAGGGATCAGCTGCTGCTCTGTCGGCTTCTGGCCAGGCTCGGGTTCAGGGTGAGCAAACAGGAAGGCCGAGCTGGGGTCAGCGGTTTTCAAACGGACGTCATCTGATTCCACAGTTTTTGAGGAACCCAGATTGCGAGCCCTCTAGTTTGCCCCATCGATCTATGTTTCAAAGGGAAATTAGATAGCGAACCCATATCAGATGAGAACTGCTCTGCTATCTCCAATTGTATTAAATAATGAAGACCACGTTCACAACCCTTTCACTGTCAGATCCTTTGCCCCCTGTGTTGACATCATTTATTTTTGTCAGCACTGAAAGCCCTTTGTTTTTTGCACACATTTTTGCAGAAGAAAATCTACTTTTTACCGATATAATGTTCGAAATTATTTCCAAAGTTATTTTTTGCTTCAGTGTTCATCTTCAAATATCCGTCTATGGCTGATGCTGATTTGGCCCAGCGTAAGAAAATACACTGAAGTAAAATTAAATAGTCAGCTACAGAAAAGAGATAAACGACCAGGCCAAATTTGGCTGTGGCTGCCATGTTTATGTCTATGCTATCTATAGGTTGCCAGCCAGTCCCTCCCTCCCATATCCTGCCCCCCCCCCCCCTGGTGGAATGTTCCCAATAGTTGAAATTATGGCCTCCAACCAAGGGTGAGCTGTTCCACGATGGTCACCCGATAACCTGGCCAGTCAACTGGCCCTTTACCTGTTTAACTCACTCAAAAGCTTTCCACTTTCATCCTTCAATCCCAACGTAATAAGTGAGTTAGGTCACCCCTTCCCCTGCAGGATCTCAGACAGCTCCACTCCTGACAAGCGGCAGTACCCGGTCTTGTCAAGATTGGCATCGGCAGACCAGGCTGGACATGTTTACCTCCCTTCTCGGATTCAGGCAGGACCCGAGTTTGGCTAATTACACAGCCAATGAGATAATTCGCCTCTCCTCAGCCCTGTAGGCCAAGTCTTAACTTGGTCCTTGTAACGCAAGAGATCACAGCCAAATTGAATCAGGGCGCAGGCATGTGGAAGCCTACAGAAACACGCTTCTTGTATTAGGTCGCACAGTGTCCAAATTGCCAACCAGGCGATAGGCAATCCCAGAAACATCGAGTCTTCACCCAGCTTGGCTGATAAGTCATTTATCAAGTTTCCCCCAGGTCTATCTTGGGCGGCCAATGACTTCAAAGATGTCCAGTTAGGTGGGGAGTGCAGCCAGAGGTCAGTAACTTGACCCGTTGTGCAATGGTAGAAGTTGGACTCTCTCTGCCTCTCTCTGTAATCCACACCAAGAAAGCCGACTACCCATTTGATTAGTATCCTGTCACAAGGCGTTGATTGCTGCCCACAGCTGCCGACAGAGGGTCATTTTGTCAATCTGGACTGTTAGGGCGTAGCCAGAAACAAACGAGCGAGGTATTGTCAATCTGGAACAGGGAGCAGCAATAAAGCATGTCCCAGCAGTTCAAGTCCCCAGCTCTTTAGTGGCCCTCCCAAATCACTTACAGCGTCAAGATTGCGAATTTGGACCCTGTTGTCCGCACAATAGTGGTCAGAGGACGTCTCCTATAGAGGAGCGAGACTGAGTCCCCTGGGTCCTTATTGATTAACTTATCGTCAAAGCGCCAATGATGCTTAGCCACCTTGTTTTAATTATCCTCCTCAAGGCAATTAGGGGCTGGCCAAATGACGCCCGTTGTCTAGCTAGTGACCGTTTCTGATGATCCAGATCTGATTTCCTTCACATCATTTGAACACGTAGAGTTGGCAAATGGATGTCACTGCTTAGTTCTACAACTTGCTTGCAAAGGAAGCACACTATGATCGTGTTGATATGCCGTCAAACTTCAATACAAACAAACACGATGATTATATTCTTTAAAGGGGGGACGATTCCTTTTCACCTTGAAATACTATGATATTATTGTTGTCTATTCTTTGACATGATATGATGTAAGAACTCAATCATATCTTTTACTTTGCTTTTTTTGTTTGTTTGTTTTTTTAAGGAATTATTGTAATTATTCTAAAGTATGGCGCTCTTTTAGATTAATTATTGCTTTAATTTTTGCATAATTTGAGTTTGATTTTTCTTCTCAATAGTCTCTCCTCCGTCCTATTGTCTCCCCTCTATAGTTTCAAGCTGGTGATAAATAATAATAGTAACAATAATAAATAGATGAATATTTTTTTTTAAATAGAAGTTAAAAATTGCCTTAAGACGCTCAATTTTCAACTACAGCCTTTGGTATTATTTTATCAGAGAAGTGGCTTTATGTCCCATGTCATTTTTGTCTCTGTAGGGATTCGTGGTGTCTCTACACTCACATGTACACAAACACACATAGACACATACACACATAATACACACATACAAGCTAATACATTACAAAACCACCACGAGATATGATTTGTTGCTGACATTTCACAGCCTGTTCTCGATATTGTAAATCTTCCCATCCCAGTCGATACCCTCCTCTTATCCATCTTACAGTGTGATAATATGCTCTTACCTTTCCAGGCTTTGCCATTTCAAGCCATACTACAACCTATTCTGTCATTGATTTTTGCACCTTGCAAAGTTTCTTATTATATATTTTACCTCACCATGTTCTGCAAGGCCTTGTCAATAACTTACATTCAAAATTCTTTTTGATTTGTTTTTGACAGATTAAAAATACCTTGCCCACGCATGTGAACAATACAGCTTTTTCCTATCTTGGTTTACTCTTACCTACCTCATCTCATTATTTCTCCGAATCTGTATCTCAGAATATCCAATTTGTATAATGCAGAGAGAGGCGGGGGGAGGGGGTGGAATGCAGATGTAGGTATATAGTACGTGTTACATTCAGTCATAATACTTAATTCATTAAAATTGTTAGCATATTAAATTAAGTGACCTCACATTTTATATTTTCAACGACATTAATCATAATGATACATTTTATTATAAATACAATAATACCTTTACATGCATATACAATGCTGAGTTGTTTGTGTAACAGATGCAATGAGTATTGTGCATGTTTTCTGTTTTCATAACTCTTCACCCTGTATACTAGTATCAGATTTCATCTTGGCTCTTATTTTGTTTTTCCTAGTTTTCTTACCTTAAGTCTGTCTCTTGTCCAGTCTTGACAATCCGGCACTAATCATTTTGGATTAGGATATTCCCTCCTTACCATTTTTCCTTAGTTTATCTCATGGCATATATCTCCACCCTTAGCCATTGTATCTCATCTTGACTTCCTAGCAAATGAAATTTATTTTTTCGTCGCTTATGGTTCTTTTCTGTCCATCTCTTTCCCAGCCCTGGACAAGCTGGGTACCAACCATGTGATGAACTTGGGCCTGCAGGTGGAGGTGGTGCAGCCCAATATTGTCTTTGACATCGCCAGCCTGATGCTGTACGGGGCTCAAGCTACCCCAGTCAGGCTGAAGATCTTGTTGGATCGCCTCTTTTCTGTCCTACAGCATGAGGAGGTCCTGCAGGTTCTACACGGTTTCGGCTGGACTTACGAGGACTATGCTAGGGGCTACATACTACAGGCAAGTGCTGTTTTCTTGTCTTTTGTCTTTTTTCGGTTCTCCCTCTTTGTCATCGTCTTTATTATCAACATCACCATCTTATCTTTATTGTTTTTTATTATTATTATTATTTTTATTTTTTTTCATTTATTTATTTATTTTTTTATTTTTTTATTTATTTATTTATTTATTTTTTTTGCTTTCTCCCTCTTTGTCATCGTTCTTTATTATCACCATCACCATCTTTTCTTTATCGTCGTTGCCCCATTCTGAGATAACCACCACGTCAGGAGGTTGAAAAGCTTACTAAAACCGTAACAGTCCCTTCACGACTCCCCCCCCCCCCCACCCCCCACTGATTTCATTGGTCGATGGTCAGTTAATTGTGAACGTTATTGCTGCTGCTGGTAATTAAAGTTCTTCTCTTTTTCTCCTCCTTTATTTTCCTCTTCTTCCTCCTTTTTTTTTACGCTTTCTATACTCTTTTGTTATCCTTCTTACTCCTTCCCTCTTTTTTTTTTGCTTCTTGTTCCGCTCCTTGCCATGGTTTTCTTTCTCTGTTTCTCTCCTTTTTTTTCTCTTCCTTCTTCATCTCTTACACTGATCTCTTTTTCCAGCCCCATTTCTCTTCCACTGAGAGTCATTCCTTGCTTTTTGTTCTTCCTCTTCTTCTTTGCCTTCTCATCTTGTAGTTCATTAATATTCGCATTTATACATCACATAGTGTCAGTATCATTCCCTAGCTTTGGCATGGACTAAGTTACTGGGCATTAATGATATTGTTACTGCATTCTGTAAAAAAAAGAATAAGGAAGATTCATAATGACGTTCGCATTTCCTAGTGCCTTCGGCAGCTTCATCGTCTTACTGAAGTGATCTGCAGATATAATGCAGATCCCCTGTGTTATGATGAGCTGTTTCTGACATTTAAGTCAATTCTGCTCATGTCCTGTCACTGTTAATGGAATCTTTCCTGTCACTCTGTAGTTTGTTACAATAAGGAAATTTTACGAGTGGGCTTAGCAAAGTGGGCACGTGTCCCTTCCGCTCATCGAGTTAAGTCGTCCCCATGTAAACATACAAGTGACGAACTGCCTCCAAAATGAGATATGCCTTTAACATGGCAGTCTTCATCATAGGCATAGATACAGAATAAAGAATTTGTCTTAACAGAAAGATAACAACTGCCCACCCCCCCCCCCCCCAAAAAAAAAAAATCCAGAAAAGAAAAGTTTCTGTTCGTTACGGAAATATCTATAGCCAGGGGCTGTCAAAGAGTTGAAAAGGGCGAGCTCGCTATCCCGGTAAAAGCTGCGTATTTCTTTGACACACGTGCGTGTCACAGGAGTAAACATGTGAATGAAGTGGGAGAGAACGGGGGCTTGTAACGCATCACTCGGAGGTACGCACTCACCCACATGACTCAGGTAGATCGGGCCAACTCATGAATGTGATCGCAAATTCCAGGGATTCTCATTTTTTTTTTTTTAAACAAGGAACCCCGAGTAAGAGTCCCATTTTCACGCTGGTCCCTCTGCTGGTCATAGTTGGGTCTTTACTGTGTCAGAAATGGTGAGTTAACAACTGTTTCAAATGCAAAAATTCTTAATTGTAACCAGGAAGATATAGTAAGCTACTGTTGCTGAACAAGAAGCTGCTGGGGTCAGTTCTAAGCTTCTTAATTGATTTCTTTAAATGAGTGATCATAGTTCCATTAAATAATTGAAAGGTGTATTGAATTATGATTATTAAAACAGGTAAATGAACTATCTATCTTTTATTAAGCATCATTCTGTTTGGCGGTTTTATCTGAGACGCTTCCGTCACGGAAGACAAAAATGCAGAGAACCGTTGAGGTACAGGCTGTTTCCTCACTAAGTCGGGTTGTTTTGTTACCTGTCTTAGGCTGGTTGCCAGGCAATCACACAGTCATCAACTGTACCTATCTGCCACATGCGTCACATCCGCTCAGTGAAGTGTCGCGAACATAAGGTTCAATCTGTGCGCTTGTTTGGGAAGGGCAGGGCAGTGGAGGAAAGATGAATGTTGGTCTTGAGGATGATAAATGATGGTGGAAAACATGTGTCAGGAGACAAAGAGAATCAGAACTGTTTCTGTCTCTTACAAAGCACCATCGAGCTGTTGAGATTTCCTATAATAATACATGTCGGCCTACATGTTTTTACATTTGGTACTTTAATTGTCTGTTTGCATTAGAACGAATTTGCTCGTGTATAGTGGTTATTGTTCCCATTGAAAATATGGGCTGTCGTCTAAGAAAAATGTTGCTGTGAGAAGTTCTAAGGAAGATCATCTCACAGTTCCACGTATATCGAACAGACTAAATATATTTAGTCATCATCTGAAGAGGCTTTGGACGTTGTGTCGAAGGTTGATGGAAAAAAAAAAGGAAGGGGGGGGGGGGTTAAATCTCTCCTTGGAATGAGGAAGTCCCTGCAGAGGCTTCTGCTTAACCCGTAATTACATGTTCGCCTCTTTGACTGAACGGCGATATAAAACCCCAAAAAAAGGTTGTGTCGAATTTCCAGCTTAGTGATAGCTTGCATAGTCAATTAAATTCCAAGATTCTGCGGTCAAACATCGTGCTCAGTCAAGCTCCTTTATCGTACCCAAGAGCAATCATATTAAAATGTATATTCTAGTAAACATATCGAAAACAGAAGTAGCAAAGCGCTTGGAACAAAGTATGTAGGCATCTTTGCATGTAATGCCCATCTATCAAGTACAGACTTTCCATGAGCAGTCCCTATTCTCATGCTGTCAGCACGAAGGAGATGCTATGTTGATAGATTTTTCATCTCTCTCTCTCTCTCTCTCTCTCTCTCTCTCTCTCTCTCCTCAACTTTCCTTTGTCTGATAAATTTGTTCACCAGTCAAGTCAGAAATACCACCATATGGACATCTTCATGTACATGTGTGTAGGAAATACTGCAATTTGCACAATAAACTTAACATGCAATTCATCACCTCTTTCCTGCTGTAGAACATAAATTTAATTGTTTCATGTGCCGTAAAGATCCCTTTATCTACAAAAGAAGAACTACACTTTTAGGCAGGCGTGATAGTGTTCACGTTCACTCGTGTATCAACTTCATGGTGATTTTCTGCCTTAGGATATCCATTTACCACAGCATGACGTCAAATCTGCTGGCACATGCAAGCAAATCTCTCCTCTGATCTGTAGTGGGACACCTGCATCTATTGAAAGATCATGCTCTGACTATACTTATCAAAAATAAAGTATGGCTATCCCATATCGTCTTGAAATTTAGAAATGCACTTTTTATTTATTTATTTATTTACTTATTTATTAACATGGGGAATGGGTAGGTGGTGTTATGCTTTCGTTTACTTGTATATGGAACGCAATATGGGTGTTTTAAATATTCAATGAAATTTTTACACATTTCCATACCCCAATTTGGAGAAGGAAACCCTGTCGCTGGCGCACACAAACACACGCAGACAAGCATCTATATTATAAATATGCAATAAATTTCTTAAAAGCATTATAGACTCGAAAACTGTTGAAAGTATCCACATGAAAATTGGCACACAACTTCGTTGTTCCTACTTACTACTGACATAAAGCCGAAAAAAGCTCACCATGTTTGACGTAATTCTAAAAATGCCATGATAACTGAATTATAAACTCGCGAGAGTGTTTGAGCCGAATTTTACTTTCAATAGAATGATACAGTCAAAACACTAAACACGCTCTCTTTGAGTGACATTCAATTATCCAAAATATCAACATCGATATGCGCACCGTGTCATACCCTTTAATTCGCAGGGCAGTATCGGTTTGTCCTATATTATTATTTTTAAAAATCTCCCTCGAAGACCGTGAGTTCTTTTCTTGTACTCTTAGGAACTTGGGCCTTGACAACTTATTGTGACTGAGTTCAGTTCGTACATCGGATGGAAATAATGACCTTTGTCTGTGCCTCCCTCAATGACAATGGTTTTCTGTAATTCACTTGTATATTGCCAAAAGATGTCAGGGCCAGATGTTATATTTGTCTTTCATTGTGTGGTAGGAGACAAACAGTTAATCCAGGCAAGATCAGAGATCGTTATAAACAGAAGAGCTGTGTTCTGATTTGCAGGAGTTTACTAGATAGATCCTGACAAGAATGGCTTTGCAGCATCGGCAAACCAGATCTAGATGTCTTCAAAACCAGACCTAGACGTCTTTATTGTTGAAATCTCTGAGTATCCATTCTTCCGCCTTCTCTCTGTTCAGATCAGTGATCCTTATCAACTATTGAAAGACATAGATCTATTCTATATTGTCGCGTATAAATTTCGTTTTCACCGAACCAAAAATTCAGAAACTGGATTATAATATGAAGTTTTCAAATAATGCCGTTGAATTAATTTGAGAGGTAATTCTGTTTCTTAGACAAAATGTTCGTTTTGAGGCATGTTTCGAGAGGGCGGGGTGGAACAGAGTGCGGGATGGGACCGAGGAAGTATATAACATTCTTCTGGTTATGCCAGCATCCTTGTCAAGATTTCCTGTCTTTCATGTTTGGCTGGTCCTTCATATAAGAGGGTGCCCTTAATAAGATAGAGCCAGTGGTACATATGTGAATTTATCCGGCGATTGTTTAGGGTTTTAAAGACATGGAGTAATAAAGAGTTGGTGACGATATAAAAAAAATGTTGGACAGAAGAAAATTCCTTGGCTATTGGTCAGTGCCCTGGATAGCAGATGGTGACCATCTGGATCTTCGTTCGAGAGGCCCTCGTTGGTCTGGGGAGGCTTGAAGATTAGGTCAGGCGGAAAAGAAACTGATGGCTCTGTCGTTTTTTTTTTTTTTTTTGCTTTCCAAAGTTCCTGCCATCAAGTCTGTCTTCATTTTCGGAATTCGTAGGCGAGACCTGGGATGTGTTCTGGAACGGGGATGAGAGGAAGGGTTAAAGGAGGCATAAGCGTTTGGAGAATCAGTCATGTGACAAGTTATTCGTTCCAGCACTCACTGAGGGAACGTGTATTTGCAGCGCTATCGTAGTTAGACGGTGTTACGCCGATATACAAACTAGCGGTGAATTCGATGCGAGGGGCCACCTGAAGCTTTCAGCTTCGCTTGTTCAGTCTCGATTTGACAATTTGGCTGCTGTTGTCAGAAGCTGTTTGCCAGTAACTGCTCTTTTCCTGAAGTGTAAAGTATGATTCGAATTTTTCTCTAGGAAATCATTAACTCTGGTCATACAGACAACAGTAATTTAGATTTAGAAGGACTAAATTGGGCCAAAACCACCCTCAGCTTTTGTTGGCTGTCAAATCCGCCTGTGAATGTTTCTTTTTAGTGTGTACGAAAATCGGGTCGTGTTGGTCACCACGATGGAAAAACAGGTTATTTTCATTTGCCATGAAGCTATGGTGACCGCGGAAACATGATCAGTTTTTGATCATATCTGTTGTTCAAAGTGATTGAAACAGTAAAATATAAACCAGACAGTATAAACTAGAAATCCCACGTCGCAGAAAGGCTTCTATCTCGACTTATTAAAGAAGGAAGACATGGTGTAGGATGTAACGGACGATTGCAAAATGTATCCCAAGTAAAGTGATGGGGTCGTCGTAATTTTGCAATTAATGGCTATTAAATATGATATTATGTGGGATCTATTGTTTAAAAGGAAACTTTGCAGCCTGGAAAACAAAAACAAAAAGAGGGAACGAAAAGTAGCGCGGTTATCTGTTTTTGCCAGGCTATCAATATGTGTTGTATTGTCCTCTGAAAATGTGTTTGTTTTTGTGATCGGCTTTTGAGCTTTTGAAGTATGGCCTGGATTAAGAGTTGAACGTTGACGCACAATGCATCTGCAATAGAGCAAGGGGGAAAATGGGCTGGTAGAAAGGATACCGTGTCACTGACAGAGATTACAGCATTATAATAAATGCTACTTGTCATCTTTAAGTCACCCGTATCAAAAAGGAATAAATGAACGAATTGATTAAGTAGCCTAATTAATTAATTAAGATTGTTTTTCTTGAGCCTTTCAATCCTTAGAAAGAAGGATTATCTCGGCTTTTAGAAGTTGCCAACTTTTCCTGAGAAATTTTGTGGATAGAAATTTGGAATTTGGAAATTTGGCCCAGACAGCGGCACTCTGCGTACACTTCCATCGATTTTGAACTGCCAAGGGTTCTGTAACTTACCCATGGGATCTCCGAAATATATTCGCCCTGTCCGAGAAGGCTAGACGTCGGGCTTCCCTACCCACAGGAAGCCAGGGGACAGTTGAGTCACTGAAGAAATGCGGGTTTTCGATCTTCGTGTTCTGTCATCCCCCGATGCAGAACCCGCGTTTCGATCCCGGCCTGTTTTGCTC
>JBCAUA010000001.1:6659620-6676981 GCA_038406235.1 Peronia verruculata | reverse complement strand
GCCGGGACACCCCCTCCCCCCCCCCCCCCCCCCATCCTCTGGTCTGCCACAAAATTGTCATGGAAACGTTCACACCCGTCAGTTCCGTTCACTTTGCCACGATGGTTGCAGGCGGCCATTTTGTGCAGTGGGACCGCCGCGGCTTTGTCCTTGAGTGCTTGGGCTGATGTCTGATAAGAAACACATGTTGGCAACTTGTAGACACGACACTCTGCCTCCGTCCTCTGGGTTCCTGCCACTTATCCTGTGTTGTACTGTGTTCTGGTGCAGTGCGTCAGCACACAGCCCCCCCCCCCCTCCCCGTCCAGCTGCTCTGGCTCCCGGGCAAAACGTAGGCGACGGAATGTCTTTTCTGTCAAACGGCCTTCTGCTGATTTTGGGCTGGGAAGTTTTGAGTCCCCCCCCCCCCTTCCCCCCACGCCTTCCTCCTCTCCTCCCTTCTACTACATTCTTTACCCCAATACAATGTTTCCTTTCTTCTTCATCTTTTTTTTTTTGTGCCACGTTGGGCCAAAAGTCAAAAGCCAGAGGTGTAAAATTATTGATTTTGTGATTTATTTATTAGCCTAGATCTGATTTTTATATTTAAAATGACTCTACCACAAGGCTGTAGATGAGGGTGACATGATATGGATTTTACCTAGTGATGATTTGAAAATAATTATTTACATTTACAATGACTGATACAGATTTAGTTTAGCAAACATTCCTGTTGTCTTTCAATAGAGGTATTGTATGTAGCCTTACATTACTTGTCACTTGTTGTTAGTACTCTCCATTCAAACTGACTATTTATGGGTGTTTACACAACCACATGTCTGCCAAATCACATTCTGTCTTACATAAATATCCACTTAGATTTCCCACTTAGCCTGCCTGTTGTCCTCGCTGCTGCTATCAGGAAATGAGTTTTGCTATTCTTAATCTAGTCTTTTGTCTGGCTCTCTTTCCTCACTTTTAAATTAACCTTCAGATAAAGTGGTGGCCCCTGCATCCAGCAAACAAGAAAGGGGTAAAATGCACTCAGACTAGTGGTGAGTTGAGAGTGCTTTAATTGCAGGTGAAGTGGAGTGTTGTCACCCATAGCAATCAACACTAATTACCCTAATTGAGCTTATCATCCACAAAAAAGAATCACAGTTTTAAAATACTTGGCATCTAATTACATCTACCCTATATGAAAGCAAGCTTTGAAAGACAACCTCTACAAACTTGACTTCAAAAGGCTTAGACAGTTCCTAGGATGTTTTATAAAGTGTCAAAATTTCATCAAATTCGGAACAGATGTAACGTTACAATACAATAATTAATATCATTTCTCTTTTGTTCTTTGCAGGACAGCTCAGGGCGAGTATTGGATAAATGGTGCGTGGCCACTCGGGATGAGGAGATGGTTGTCTTACAGCAGTTTCTACGCTTTGGAGAGACAAAAGCCATAGCACAAGAGATCATCCTTCAGGATACTAAAGACCGACATGATGTATTGGTCAAGCAAACTTCTTCTAGAGCAGAATCAGACATTAAAAAGTTCATCGAGCGCAGTAATTTGTCTATGCAAAACTACATCAAGTCTTATGAATCCTCACGTCAGCTGTTTGGGAACAGGGCTGTTTCTTTCATCCCACCAGGCAGTCGGATCATGACAACCCCACTGATCTCACCAGCCACCTACAGTCCCAGCAGGGAGACCCGGGCTTTAACTCTACCACAGACTCCGACCACCTCAGCTACCCCACTGACCACCCCGCCTCTCAACCGTCTACAAGTCCTGCAGCCATTTGATGCTCGCAAAGACCAGCCTAGTCCTACCGTCAGCCTTAGTCCTGGAAGTCTGGACAAACCAGCAGCTCGCAGATCTCCACTGTGTGACAGTCCAAAGAATCTCAGCACCACTCCCACTGTGGTCTCTTCAGCAACAGCATCACCATCTCATCAAGTTCTGCAACAACTGCCACTTCCCCAACAGGGATTGGATGAAGTGGATGGTGGAGATAATTATGCATCAGGATCAGAGGATGATGGAGAAGTTCTGGATTATTCCAATAAGGACAATCCAGATTCTGAAACAGATGGTGACAAGAAGAATAAGCAACACATGCGCAAGTCAACCAACCCAATCAAACGTCAGTGGACACCATCAGCTAATTTTGGCAGCACATTTGTTGGACCAAATGGCAAGAAGAGAGTGCTGTGCACAGCTTGTAATAAAACCTTCTGTGATAAAGGTGCTCTGAAGATCCACTACAGTGCTGTCCATCTCAAGGAAATGCACAAATGTACAGTTGAAGGCTGCAACATGATGTTCAGTTCCAGAAGAAGTAGGAACCGGCACAGTGCCAATCCCAATCCCAAGCTTCACATGCCTCAGAAAAGAAAAGATGAACATGACCAATCAGAGGAACTGGATCTCTCATCAAGCAATGGTTCTATAACTCCAGTAACCTCATCCACTCCAACCATATCCATCCCCAATCCGACCTCTGTCCAAACCATACCTACTCAAGTCCTGCCCATTTTAGATGCACCTCGTATCATTAGACCAGACTCTAGTTTTTTCATCGAAATGTCTGCCCAGTTCCCTTTCTTGCCACCGCCAGAGAAAAGAGTGAAACTGGAAGAGGACCAACCCACAGACCTCAGCAAAGTGTCACCAGAAAAGACTTCAGAAGAAGAACCGTGTGATCTCAGCAAGAAGTATGATGGAGAGATGAAGCTGGAAATTGACCTGGATGCTGTGACAGATGAGAAAGAGGATAAAAAAGATGAAGAAGTTGATGCAGATGAAAATGGCCTTAAGAATGAAGGAGGAATAAGGGGAGGCAAGCGAAGGAAGAATGCAGCTCCTACAAGATGTGCACAGAGGGTAGAGAGTCAGGTAGTTAGTGATGATAACCCAGATGATAAAGATCCAAAGGGCAAACCAGCATCTGGTAATGGCAGTGACACAGGATCTGCTTGCAATGGAGACAAAATACAGGACATCAGCACACCAAACAACAGTTCATCTCAAGATAAGGTGGATGGAAGTCAGAGATGCAGCAGCCTGGAGGAGAAAGAACAAGATGACCCAGCCAAACCTGAGCAGCAGCAGGATGTTGATACAAGCATACAGTCCACACAGTCCACACCAGAGAAGAAACAAGAAGGAAATGAAGCTAGAAACTTTCCCAAAATTGCCTCACTGCTATGGGCTGGGGGGGTCAATGTGGAGCCTGCCAGCATTACTGAAGATGCCCCATCATCACAAGCACAAGAGCTAGTGGAAGTAGAATCAGATAATGATGAGGACAGTAACCAAGAAGAAGATCAAGATGGAGAGGAGGAGGATGCCTCAGGCAGAGAAAGTTCAGAAGAATGTGATTCACTGCCTTCCAATGAAGTCATCCCCGATTACCCATCAGAAATCTATGTGGATAAGGATAACCCATTCAAATGTAAAATCTGTGGCAAAGTTTTCCAAAACAGCTTTACAGTCAAAATTCACTTTCAGAATGTCCACCTTAAAGTGATGCACACTTGCACAGTGGATGGATGTACAGCTACATTTCCTTCCAAGCGCAGTCGAGATCGTCATAGTGCAAATCTGAATCTGCATCGTCGGATTTTAGCTGGAGAGGGCAACACAGTGGAAGGGGTGGATGACAATCTGAGGGGTGACATATTGGTCAAACTGTATGGTCATGATCTGATTGGTGCTGGTGGTACCCCCAAGACCGCACCCAAACAGGCAGCTGAAAGGGACAACGAAAGCAAATCTGAAGGTAACAACAATAACAACAACAACGATGACACAAAAGTGGGAGTTGAGGGACAAGTGCTTCAGGTGGTGAACAATGGCAAAGTCTCAACCATCCCACCTAGCAACCCTCTCAAAATCACAATACAGCACAACTTCAATGGTCTTCCAAGTAAGCCAGGATCTACAGGATCTGAAGCCATGTCAGAAGAAAGTGAGGGAGAGGTGGAGAATGTAGATAAAGAGGAATATGTAGACAGTAAAACCCACAAAGTCCCATGTAGTCTTTGTGGGGAGAAATTTTCAAATGCATTGATTCTGCAAGAGCATATCAGTATTACTCACCCTGAGCATGCCTTGAGTCCACCTGACCCAGCCACCAGAAAGTCAGTCTCACCACGCAGAGTGCGAAATAGACCAAAACCACGCAATGGGATGACTACAAGAAAATCCACCAGTCTCTAACCAATGGAACCTGTTCTGACCATTACCTGTCGAAGGGTACATCAGAGAAAGAGTTTGAATTTGCTGTTGATTGTTCTGTGACCAAAGAGCACAACATATTCTCAACATGTGGGAAATCTTCATATCATGTTTCTTTGTTGGCTGAATGAGAAATAACCTACAAATATTGTCTACTTCTCTGTCAAAAAAAAAAATTAGAAAAACATAACTGAAAATGCTTGGATTTATTTAACATCCATACAGAAAACTTCACAGTCCTAAATAGTCCATTCTTCATGGTTTGTATGCAAAAAAAAATTGATAGAACAACTTTCACTACATGTGAGTATAATAAAGAAACTGTACAAATACAGTGCAGTGTGGTTTGAAAATCTGAAGCTGAAGTCATTGTAAAGTTTTTACACTTCGTCAATATCAAGTGAATGATTTTAACAGCCATGACACTTACATTTAAAAAATGTACCTGACCATCCTAATCATCAGGACACAAAAGTTGTTTTTTTCAGATTGCAGATTCAAAAATCTTCATCCTTACTGCAATCCATAAAATTATATGGCTGACCTGTCTATGCACAAGACAAATTTGTCAGTGTAAACATCACACAGGAGCCTGAAACAGCAATTTTTCACCTATAAATTGAATTGACAGATATTGCTTTTGCATGTGTGTACATATAATTTTGTTGTAAGTTCAGAGGGTGCAAATAAGAGCTACACCTTTTATATACTCAGACTACCATATTTCTACTGGTTCTCCTGGCTTTAAATTGGCATAATCATCTATAAGATGACGTTTTGTGACAGGAAGTGTGAATTAAGGTAATGTCATCTCCAAACATGAAAATGGATCTAGGCACTCGTGATTTTCGAGCAATGATTTGAGTGATTACAAAGGGAAGTTAACTGTCATGGAATGTCTGGATGAGCTTGCAGCAACATTTTACAACTGTTTACAAAATGGTATCAGAAATATTCAAATGACAGAAAGACCACCAAAGTAGGCCCCTCCCCTGAAAGACCCATCTCTGTAACTGCAAATGAAAACACAGGAGCTGTGTGAAAGTTAGTGGATAGGAGAATGGCATATGACAAAATACAGGAGGAACTTGGCTTTTCATCCATAGCATTTGATCCATTACTGTGTATAAAATTTTATATGAAAACTTAAAGCTGAAGAAGGCCTGTGCCAGGTGCATACTCCATATAATATGTTGATTGAGGATCATAAAAGGGCTAGGGTTAAGTTTTGTCAAGACAATATGATGACGGCAGGTCAAAGTTTGTATTTAAAGTCATGTACAATTACAATTATGAAAGCAAGTGGCAAAGCATGTGATGGATGGATCCTGGAGATGCTTCGCCTGTGAAATATAAGCAATCTCAGAGCACGGGTAGAATGATAGTGTTTTTTTTTTTTTAAATGGAGCCATGTTATAACAATTCCAGTAGAAGAACAAAGGACTGTGACTGTCCTATGGTATATCAAAGACTGTTTACCAAAAACCTTCCTCAAGTTTGCACAAAACCATCCAAGGATGGACACTGGAGGACTTAAGCTGCACCATGACAACACAAGTGCTCACAAAGCACACATGGCTGGAGGAGTTGGTCAAAGAAAATGTAAAATTTATTTCTCCTACACCAACTGCCCCACTAGACCTAGCTTGTTATGATCAAAAATCAAATGAGAGGAAAGCAATTCAATGACAATGAAAGAAGCGCTTTTTGTGTTCAACATAATAATGGAGGGGATATCTGTTGAAGAGTAGAGCCATTGATTCGTCTCTTGGTTTAGGACACAGTCATGCATCAATGCTCCTTCAAGAAATTGTTAACGTCTCAGTTGTCTAGGACCAGTAGAATATGGTTAGTTTGAATACATAAAATGTATTCTTCGTACAATTTCCAGTGATTTAATGAGCAAGAATCTCTGCTGTGTTTAATCAAGTCAGCACATTTGTATTGGAAACTTTTGCCAAGCACAAATCTAGTCATAATCTTATGCATATATCGTATTCTTATATTTTGTTGAAACATTCAGTCATTTTCTATGCAAAACTTTCTTATAATACTTATGTTTTCTTATGTTTATCCAGTTGTTATAAAGACATGAATATTCATTTTTGCATAAGGATCATCTTGGCCAGGACCAATTTTGTAAAAATATATTTTGTTTTGTATGTGTATATCATTGAAATATGTAAAAGCAATAAGTTTATACATTTCATGAAATTCATATCACTGTGGAGCACCAGATTGACTAATGCCATGCAAGTGGAGAGATTAGACCGATTTTTAAAAAAAATAAAAATTAGTGTTAGTCAGGACTTGCCAGCTCAATAATCTTGTCTTCATCTCCATGCAATCCTTGCACAAAATGTTTTCATATAATGACTGATCATAAAGCTTTCAAACAATAATGACTAATGTTAAAATGTGATTAGATACAAAGTCCAGGATCCTCAAGGAAGGAAATGGAAAATTTTCCTAACCCACCTAAATTTTCCAGTGATCTTGTGTTTAAAGATGTATTTTAAAGAATACAATTAGAAAATGATGAGTAGATAAAATTCAGCCAGTTGCATAGTATCCGTCAACCATTACATGTACATGACAAATTCAGTAGATCTTTTCTTATTCATTTGCGATGTTAATAGGTTCATAACTTCTAGTAAATATTTTGGATAATATCTTCAATGTTTGTGGTCTTCACTTTGGTAAGAAAAGAATAAAGGAGGCATATACAAAAAACATGGATTAAAATCCACAACAGTTCCTTCTCAGAAGATACAGTAATTTATGTGAGTGATTGAAAATGATCCTGAATTATTTTATTCTGTTGTTGATGTTGTTGATTTTTCTCTGACACTTATTTATAAGTATGCTGAGACTTTGTCTTATTATAGCCTTGTCTTCCTTGTAGACCATGACAGCCTTATAGCTAAGTACTTGTAGCATCACACTTTAGTTGATCTCACTGTTTTTCCCTTGCCTTAGTCTCCATGACAACGTTCTGATCTACCTGATTTACACCAGTATGCACTCTCATTTGTGGCCTGAACTGTTTTTTTTTGTTTGTTTGTTTGTTTGTTTGTTTCCTCTGTGACAATGTGCTCTAGCGGTTTTCATCAGTAGATTTAATATCTCATTATTATCGAAATTCTAGATTTTTAAAAAATTATTCATTTTTTAATATCTGAACAGCCTTAAAGTTGGCATACACATATTGGAATGGATCTTTTTTTTTTCAAACTTCTCTCATTCATCTTATGTTATTTACAATTCTAGATATGTGGCTTATTCATTCATTTTTCCCCATACCTTTTTTTAAATGGGGCTATTGGCAATTTTTTGATGCAATATGATGCTTGTACTTTTTTTCCTGTGACTTGTGAAGTTGTTTTATAGACAGTAGTTTTTACATATGTCATTCATATGGAACAGAAACGATGTAAGTCTGAATCTTATGTAATGTAATTTCTGTGCAGGAAATGTTAAGTCCGAGGTTGGTCATGCAAACAGAAACAAAATAGGCTGCCTTAGTTTTTTTTTTTACACTTTGGAAATGCTGGTTGACTTGATTTTGTGTGTAAGATTACAAAACATGATTCTAAATGAAATTTAGATCTAGATTTTTACTTCTGAAAAATATTAGAACTGTAATATATCTCTGCAAGTTGTAAATTTTATTCATTTTTTGGGGGGGTTTCTTGTTTTTTTTTTTTTAAAGTTGGATTTCATGCATTTGCATAGCTTGTATAATTTTTGTAGATGAGAGTTTCACTGCTGACATGTAAATGTTATAAAAAAAAAAAAAGTCACCCAAACTATCAAGAGACATATCAAGCAGTATTATATATTGAATATTGATTTTTGTGGATTTTGCTTTTTACAGTGCATTTGTCTTTTGTTTATTTTTTTCACATTATTGCCGTATGTAACTTCTAGTCAGTAAATGTGCACATAAAGTAAAATTTACTTTTCATCATTTTCTGCATGCTGCATACTTTCATGTATCGTGTAGCTAAATAATACTCACCTAAGACTTCTATTTATGTGTCCACAGTGGGTGTTTCAGTTTTTGAACACTCTTGTACATAAACACATTTACATAAACGTTCAGTATTATTTTACGTCCTGATTATTTTAATGCTCAAATGTAGATTGCGTCCATTTCATTTTTGTTTATATGTTGCTATGAAGAAAAACAAAAATAACTCAGGTACAAGATTTAAATTATCACATTATTTATTAATTAGCTTACCTGTTTCTTTCCATGATGCATTTTTATCAGTTGTGAATGTACAGCATATTATACTAAGTTGCTGTTCTTCGTTTTTGCATTTTTGCATTTTAAGAAAACACATCTGATTTGTCATCTGCTGATAAGAAATGTTAGAGTTGACTTCGCCATTGGCAATTTGAAAGTGCACACCCTCTTAATTTCTGTTGTACATTTTGTTCCTTATGGTTGGGTTTTACTTTGGCTTCAGCTTTTTTGATTGAGTGAAATGAACCAGGCGATTATTAGATTGAATTACTCAACAAATGTAAATAACAAAATAAATGAATGATATACCATAATATTAAAAAAAACCCATTAAACTTTAATATCTCTTACTTAAAGAAGTGAAGACATTAAGAGGAAAAGAACAATCTGTGTGCAATAGACATATCTCTTGAATTCAATAGGCTAGCATTTAGCAACCGCAATGAAATTTGGCAACTTGACTTTTTTAGGGAAAGAAATTTTTATTTCAGTGTCGTTTGCTTACTTTATTTGTTCATTCTTGTACATAATTGCCACACCTGCATTATAATAAATTCACCATGAAAACCAAACAATCAAAATACATACCATAGACATCATAATACTTGTATCTGATTTAAAGGTGCTATTTTATTATCAAGCCTTTGTAGATTGCACTTTGTCAAATTGTAAATTCTTTACATGCCATGAGTTGCCAGGGGGAAATGTATTGTCCTATATTGACAGACTGAATAATGCTATAGACATCTGTGTCGTGCTTACGTTCATGTTTCAGATGCTTCAATGAATTTTTTCAGTCATTTGAGTATTCACAATGAAAATCAAGTGTACATGTGTATATCTAGTCAAGTTTTCTTTATTCGTGTGTTTTTTTTTTTTTTTGTTTTTTGTTTTTTTCTCAGTAGACCAGCAGACTGAAACATTAACATTCAAGTTGTCTTAGATATTTGTTTAATGTATTTACTCTCGTTTTAGTTGCAAAGCTCCAAAGAAGAGCAACGTTTACTGGGAAAAGAAGTTGAATGATACCGATCATGAAATCTGTGCAGGAGGAGGAAAATTCTGAAGTAGCATAAACTGAGCAGAAAATAAGAACATCTTTTTGTTGTACTCATATGAAAAACTATTTTCATTCAATTCAAGGGTATTATTATTTTTGTCTGAAAGGAAAAAAAAATGATTGATTTACACATCCTGGCATTCATCCTGCAGTAGGAAAACTGTATATGAGACTAAATTTCTAAACGAGACTAAAAATAAAGTGTTCATAAAGTATTTTTCAGGAATCTTGGATCATACAACCTTAACATTAAATTTACTTGAAATTTTCATGTACATGTAGCTTAATCAGTTTATGTACACGTCACAATTTTGTTGAGTCCTTCCAAAGAGTAATTTACCCATTTTGATCGTTGTTAAAAAATTTAGAGCCTTCATTACCCTTTAGCCAACAACACCATTTTTTTTTCCACAGGAATGCACAAAATAAACAAAAATACATTTGGATGTTAGATGGTAAACTCAGCCTCAAAACCCTGAGAAATATTTACCTATTAAAAAAGCATGTGGCACACCTTTTTTTTTTTTTTTTTCTTGTTTTGTTTTGTTTTAAAGACGTTTTCAGGAGAATGAAAAAAAGATTTGAATCGTCTGTTATGGAGAAATTTGGTGTTTGACATCTGAGATTTTTTTGTTGTGTTTTTAGCACAGGTTTCAACATATCTCATTATGTGTGCTTTCAAATGCATTTCGTCAAATTTAGTTTTTGAACAAAATATTTGTAGGCCGATGCATGTATTGCTAATTATACATTGGCCAGGATGTAGGAGTGAATATGCTTTCCATTAGTCTAGAACAAATTGTTTCAAGTGAGTTCCATATATATTAAGCTACATCTATAGATTTCCCTGGCTATACCTGCTCGAGATCATATAATTTCCCAAGTGAAATTGAATGAAAATTCATAATTCTTATTGAAATGTCCTTTCATCAACCTATATGACATTAGCAATAGACTGTCATTGTTTTCATGTTGAAGCCGTAAACCATGCAATAAATGACCTTTTTTTTTTTTTTTTGTATTTTGATCGTCACAGGAGACAGTAACTCTCCTATAGTCTTGGCCTTGCAATATTTTAGCATAATAAAGGTTTAAGAAAAAAAAAATGCTGAAATGATTTGACTCATTATTACCGATTATGTTTTGATTCATTGTCGTTGTTCCTGTGTGTGGTTTCGAGAATGTGCCAGCATATATGGTTTTCACGGACAATTTCTGGCATTTTTTTTCTGAGATTAGGACGATTTTTATGAGAAAAAAAAAATGTAGGCCTTTTATAGGTCTGTTACTCTAAATCAGGCAAGGTGTTAATTGAATAGGCCTGTTTAGTGTTTGGGGGACACGTTCATAAAAATTACAGGGAAGAGGGTGAGGGGCTGAGCGGGAGGTGGTTGAAGCAATATATTTTGGAAGGAAAAAAGCAAAGCTAAGCTTCATAATGAACTTTTTCACCCCACCCCCCACCACCTTTTTTTTTCCCTGAGAGAAGTCATGTTCAGCTGCTTTATGTTACGTTCTCTCTAGGTCTAGGGGGGGGGGGGGATCTCGAAGAGTGCTGTGTCAAAAGCTTAAACGATACTAATACTAATAGAACGTAGAAACTTGCTCTGAGATAGTTTTGATGACTTTCAATGCATAGAAAAAGATTGCCTGTCTGTTTATTTATCTCCATGTGTGTCTTCTGTCAGTCTCTCTTTCTATCTGGCTGTTGATCCGTCTATCTGTCGGTCTGTCTGTCAAGACTGTTCATCTTTTTTAGTTTGTTTATTTTTATTTTATTTTTTATTAAATGCATGTATCTAATTTAATCTAAATTAATCTAATCATCTATAGATCCAACCCGCTAGCTGCCTATTATCTGTCTTACCATTTGTCTATATGTCTAGGTCTCTCCCTCGCTCTCTCTCTCTTTCTCCTAACCTCTTACTACCAATCGTTCTCTCTCTCTCTCTCTCTCTCTCTCTCCCTGCCGGAACGTGTCCCTTTGTCAGTTTTTTTTCCTTCCTGGTCCAGCTTTATCTTTCTTTCCTTCTCTTTCTCTATTCTTCTCTGTCGTAGATTTCATTTTCTCCATCCCCAAAATGAAACAAGAAACAAGGACAGAACTGATGTAGTTGGAGACACATTACGCGTTACCTTCAGGGAAGTTTAAACTGCCCTGCCCATAGTTTCTTTTTGATTGGACGGAAAACAGGACCACCTGGAAAAAACTAATAGAAGACAGACAACGCTGTTCTGAATTTTATACTATGACTGTTCGAAGATCTTTTTAAATGTTGAAGTTATTTAACATTCAGAGACATCTGTCTCTTCAGAAGAGATAGCCCTACATTATCAGCCGGTTATATAATGTAAAGAAGACGTTACAATGCCAAATGATTGGATGTATGTATGAGTTTTGGGGCGGAGTTGGGGGGGGGGGTACCCCACCTGAACAACGTCAGAGGTTCACCCTTTTATCCAGGCTTTTACAATGTCGGAGGCTCACCTATATATTTCGTAAAAAACATCGAATTTCGAAAACTTAATGTGAGGATGACTCGTATATTACTAAAGCAATAGATTTGACCCGATCAAGCCAAGTGCTAGAAATCCGTTTATTTTATCAGGGGGTACTAAACACTCTAAACTGTTAACTGCCATTGACACGGAAAAATAATGCACGGAACCGATGACAACTGTTCTCGGATCTCGTGGTGGAGCGGGAACACACATAATAAGTGAATATTCTTTCTGTTAGCAGAGGGTACAAACACTCCGTCGGGGATTTCCAGGTTTATGCTTGGTTAAATGTGAACTATTATAATCTCATAAGGGCGTTTTAAAAGAAAACATTGCACTGACTGGAGACTAGGTTAATATTGCTCTTACTATGATTTCGAAATATTACCAGTAGACTTGATTTATCAGAGAGCAAAGAGCAAAAGAATTACATGTATATATTTTAGCAGATCATATTTAGAGAGAAGAAACTATGATGATGTCTCTGATAGAGGACTGTCTGTAGATGGCGCAAATTTGAAATGAAAGCACTGCAGTTTTCAGCATCTAACTGTCATGTTTAGAAAAAAAATGAATAATTAAATAAATAAATAAATAAATGAATGAATAAATAAATAAATAAATAAATAAATAAATAAATAAATAAAAGAAAGAAACCCACAGTGACACTGACAAAGAGGTCCAAATAGGAGACAGAGCCTTGCCCTTGGTGACGCTTGTCATATCTAAATGTCTGGGACCGAGTGAGTGAATGGATCAAAGTTTGATTAGCCCAGCCCGAGCTGGTGGGTGCACGGGACCCTGTGGGAACTCAGCATGTCACGATATGCGACCCGAACCTCTAGTGGGGACCCATCAATTTTTAAAATTTCATTTGAACAAGGTAGAAGGGATGGCACCGTCTGTTGCGCAGGTTCTCAAGTTATGCCTCGGTGATCCCCGAGGGAAAAGCAAGTAAAAGAGGGTTGAAAGGGGTTCTGAGGACAACATTGAAGCGTGAACATGTATGCTGTTTCACAGCATTACCTAATGAGGTGAGGGCGATGATGCTCAGTCTCTGAAGTGTTCTGGGAAAATGGTCCTCGCCGAGACAAGACAAGAATCATGGTGTCGCGTGTGAGTACAGAACGTAATTCTCCAACGACATTTCAGTAGTCACGACACTGCGTCATTTCTATATTACAGGGCAGGTAGCCTCTGGCAACACTTTCCATTTTTCTTTGCTTTCCTTTCTTTTTTAATCCTATGTCATTTCCCTCCAATCCATTAACATGGAGAGGGAGAAAGAGAGAGAGAGAGAGAGAGAGAGAGAGAGAGGGGGGGGGGAGAGACAAAAAAAAAAAAGAGAGAGAGAACCAAAACTACAGTTCAGGTGTGTAAACGCCAGTATTGTTGTTTATTCAGCTATTTCCTGGAACTTGTATTTTATTTTCTAAAACAGCGGTTGACACAGAATCTACGATTTAATCTTAATAATATGATGGAATGATTGGAATGGCAATCAATGTCACCCGTCATTAGCCAACAAAACAAAACAAAATTTAAAAAAAAAAAAAAACAGTCGACGCATTCCTATAAGAATTAATCAGCCCTCTCTGTCGATTTTCGTTGGGTCTCTCTGGTGTTTGGTAAACACTGTGTATACCAAACATATTGGGGGTTATAATATGGCTTTATAGTGAGTCTATTGTTCATTGTGCAAAAATAAGACTTTAGATGTGTGTTGTTTTTTCAGATGTACAGTACTTTGAACTCTACCAAACAATCCCATATACCACGATCTAATCTCCCACGTCTCATTGCTTGATATCATATTTGATGTTTCATTGCTGTTGCTGTTAGTGTTAATGTTGTTGATTATTAGTTTCTGTCAACTGATGTTTTCCCAGTGTGATACCTACAGTTTATAGATTCTTGCCACCTCTTCTGCCATTCAAAACAAGACACTAATCGTTTTAATAACTGATTTATCGTTTTCAAAGTTTTATTTCTTGTCAAAGTATTTAACACGTAAACAAGATTCTGTGTCTTTATATATATATACATAATATATATGAATTCTGTGAATTGACGAATAGTTCAAAAGAATTGATTTAAAAATGGTTGCGGTTAAGATGAAACTAGGCCAACATGAATATGCTTTAGATCTATGATTGATATGATAGATCAACTGATGTGTTTAAAAAAAAATAATAAAAAATAATGGAAGTAGAAGAAAAAGACCAAAAGAGATGAAATCAACCTAATATGCAGGACTCTAATGCTAAAGCATCGCAAAGGATTTTTTTACCTCGACTAACTTTATTTCTTTGAACAATGAAAGGTGGGATTGTTGAATTTTGTCTCTGAATCAGATCTTGAGTTCCAACAAAATGTACAGTTTTATATCCATCTCTGTTCTTTGACCTGAACCTTCGTGATAGTCCTATCGATTTGGAGCCTGTCTTTGGTGCTGAAATGGAACAATTCCTCGACAGGACATCGCAGATAATTTTTGCGGACCAAAAAACGAGATGGTGGTGTTGGGGAGGGGTGGACGGGGTGATAAAGGAAGGGAGAAGGAAGGGGAGAGAGAAAAAAAAGGGGAGGGGGGGGAACGTAAAGGTTCTGCAGACTTGCACTTGCAGACATTGTCAACACCAGGACACCTCAAACTAATCAAATATGCACAGGTTGCATAAGAGCCAGTCACGAAATGTGACCGCCGATGCGGTCGCGGCCTGTCACAGCAATGGCTCTGTGGCTTGCTCAGTTATGGCCCGGTTCGGCCAGGGTTAAATATTTGATTAAGTTGACTCTGTCGTAAAGCCCTTAATTTCCTTAATTTCAACTGCTCACATTCGCACACGCGACATGCAAGCCGGCTCCCATCCACCCTGCTAGTCAAATGGAGGGGACCGCCGGGGACATGAACGTTTGATGTCACAGCTGAAGGACATGGCGGTTACATTAAATGGGAGGGAGGAACAAAATTTACAAATAATAATAATAATAATAAATTATGTGACGGGGAGCGGGAAGCAGCCAGCAACTGTGCGTGGGATGATGATAATGGGACATTTCTGTGGGTCTAGGCACTGGAGACTGGAGGATTTTTACGTTGTCAAGAGCCGAGCGACACAGGAATAAAGAAAAAAAAAAGTGAAACAGAAGAATCTGCTCCAAAATCCTCCTATTGATTTGACAAGGTGTGTCTAACCCAGTTTCTTTCTTCCCTCACAAGGAAGGGAATCAGTCTAATCAGTCACACAGACGGTTGCCACTGTCCCTCTTGCTTTTAATTAATCTTTTCTAGCAAAAACAGCCACCACCACCTTAACCACGACTGCCCTTTAACTAAACACAAGGGGTTTTCAAGGTTATTGGATTTGAAGGAACATGAACAATCACTGTTTTGCAGTTGTTGTTGTTCTGTTGTTGTTATTGTTGTTGTTGTTGTAATACTTGCTAGTGGTTGTCGTTATTATTGGATGTTTTATTGTTACCAGTTTGTGCTGGTGTTGGTTATTGAGACTCTTGTTGTTGTTATTGGTGGTTATTGTTGTTTCTCATGCACTGCATTTGCCAGTTTGTGACTGCGCACGTGTGTGTGTTCAAATCAATGAAAATATAGCCTGGTCCACCTGCAGAGAGTACAAGTCACAGGAGTTTGCATTCAAAGTAACAACTGTACAGGCATGACCCGGTCACACTAAGAGGTGGTTGGTATCATGTCATCATCATCATCATCGCCTTTTTCACCCTGTATTAGGGTATAATAATAGGCCACGAACCACTTTTTCCCATTCTGGGCACTTCTCCTCGCCGCATCTTTCCACTGTAGCCCTCCTCTCTTCAAATCATCCTCCATGAGTCCCTTCCAGGTTGTTCGTGGTCTAGCTCTATTTCTCTGTCCATGGTATGATATCAACCTAATAAAGAGAAAATCATAGAAGAAAGAAAAAAAGAAAACACCTCAGAAAGGTCAGATACCAGACAGTTATTTTCTTTGTAACGTGGGCCATACCAAGGACGATTGCTATGCTCCCTGGGGATCGCATAGCTACACCAAGCATATGGAGTGTATCGATGGAATCCCGAAATTGTGGTAATTGATTGTGATAAATTAGGGTATTGGTACTAATACAACAGCCGATCCTGGTCTTGGTTTATTACTCAATCAGTCACAAAATACGTTTTGGAATAAGATGGTGTGAAGTCGAGATGTATGAGATAGCACTGGAGAAGGTTGCATCTGGAAAATACACGGTATAAGATTCCCCCCTTCCCCCTTCGCTCTTTCTCCCTCACCTGCCCCCTCCCAAATGTACTCACAGTGCTGCAAGGAATTTGTTGTCCCATATATCCTACATTCATTTGGTGATATAGAGATTTTACCATTGACTCCCCACAGCTCGCTGTATTTTTAATTCTTTAAATCAAAAGATAGTGTTCTGCAGTTCCAAAGAACAAGTTTTTCATTTTTTATACCAGCGCAACGTCTGCAGAGTCCGCCTATAATAATAATAATAATAATAATAATAATAATGTATAACAATGTAGGAAGATAAAAGTTTGTATAAGCAGAAGCTCGACATCCAAATAAACATGTGGAACATGAGCTCATTTTGTAGCCTAACTGCAGATGACATAGACAACATATATTAATTCTTGATACATAACTAATTTATTATTAGGATATTTATACATGTCTTTTTTTTTTTTTTTCGCTTAAATATGTATACATTTTTTTTTATTACATATTATATATGGTCTATATGTATGTGTGTGTATGTGTGTGTATGTGTGTGTGTGTGTATGCCGGATCTGTATTAATATGAATATATATGTGTACATTACATAAGACTATATATGTGTACATATCTGTATTATAAAATTGCAAAAAAAAAAAAAAGAACAGGCCTTATGGACTCAAAAACTGCTGAATGGGAAATTTACCACACAGAATTTTTACTTCTGTGTCTGTGCTTCTATGTACATAAACCAGAAAAAAAGCTTCTTCTTATTATTTTTATTATTATTTTACAGTATTCTAAAAATGCGATAATAAATGAATAATACACTCGCGAGGCTGCTTCAAGTGCTTGATCCGAATTGTCTGTTCGATAGTATGACGGGTTCAAAAACACGTTTTCTGTGAGTAACACTGAGTTCAATCAACTAAAATATCAACATCGAGGTGCGCACGCTTTGCCATACACTTTAGGCGCAGAGTTACATTTGAATAATCTCCCACGGAAGCCGTGGGTTCTAGTATCTATCTATCTATCTATCTATCTATCTATCTATCTATCTATCTATCTATCTATCTATCTATCTATCTATCTA
>JBCAUA010000001.1:6643426-6659520 GCA_038406235.1 Peronia verruculata | reverse complement strand
CTCCCCCCCCCCCCCCACCCCCCTCCCCCCCCCCCCCCCCCCCCTCCCCCCCCTCCCCCCCCCCCCCCCACCAACGAATGTAACAGGAATTACTGGGAGATCTGGCAGCCACAGACAGCAGGGATAATACCATATGATACTCACTGGCACACACATACACACACAAATATACACACAACATCTAGACCTGAACTACAACTACACAACACAAGACAACACGAATGTACATGTACAGCACAGCACAACACACACTGGGCCACTACAATATAGAGACTTCTAGATCAAGCACTGAAACCTAGTTGCAGCTGTACATATAGTGAGGCAAATGTACTGCAAATGGCGGCGATATATATTCTGTGCCACATTCTGCTCACTTTTAATGGGTTCTTGTCTATAATATGGTCAATTTTTTGGCTCTATTTTTTCTGACATACTTCAAACTTTCATATGCAAATATAGTGAACTGTGGTTTTTTTTGTGGTGATTCTGGGGATGTTTCCTGTAGAAGAAGGCCTTGTGTTTCCAGTATTTAACATTACTGAAGGCTTTGATAAAAAGAAATATATTTTAAAAAAGAGAAAAAAGTAAAGGCATGCTATGCCACTCCTGTGCCAAAACAGAAAAAAAGAAGACGAAGATTATGAAAATATATTCATGATGAATTCTCAAAATAAACTGCAGCATTTACAAATATGAAGGGAATCCAAAAAATAAATTTAAAAAACAAAAATCAAAAAAGTCCTCCAAGTACCTTTGGAACATTCCTGTGGTTTTTCCTTCTGAATGAAAATACATGTAGCCTACTTTCAGTCTCAAATTACTGGAGTGCTACATATAAAGAATATCATTATGAAATTTTTCTTATGAAATTGCTAATACAGCATTTCATGACAGCCGAAACTTTCAAAGTCTTTGACATTCATAAAACTCATGCTTCGCAACCAGTAATTTCTCCACAACACCACAAAGTTCAAAACGCTAGCTTCTCATTGCTATTGTGAGAATATGTGTGGGTTCTGTGTCCCAGAAAATGATTTTTGCTGTAAACCCCTGTTGACCTCTAGAAATCCAGCATTGAAAAAAAGTTTTGAGAAGAAGAAAAAAGGCAGGAAAAAAAGTTTATAACAAAATGAAAAAGAAAATTTTCAACAAACAAACATTTAATTTGTAGTCATGTTAAACTCATCTCATAAACAAAAAAGAAGGCAGTTTACTCAGTGCACTTGTAGCCATCCTAGACACCATTTCAGTGATCTAAGTATTTTGAAATCTAAATTTCATTCTTTTCCTTAAATCTTTTTGTTTGTTTTTTGTTTTTTTTTTCTTTATGTCACTATTTTACTATTTAAACAAAGACAGCAGAAGTTTCCTCAGGGTAATTCGCATTCTATTATTGATTCCCTTTCACCAAATAAAAATCTGTTTCATATTACAAACAACTCCATAAAACTATTAAGAATTTTATAACTTATGGTTTATTCTATGCCTGAATAGCTGCCATAATGCCAGATGACTGAGATGTTTAAAAATAGAAATCTTCTTCATTTCTATGGACGGCTTTGATAAAAATACCTAAAGAAGAAGACAGTTGTTGAAAGTGTCGGTAGATGAATCGATAGTTCCTGTTATTCCTTGACGGAATAACCATCTGTGCTAAAAATCTTATAGGAAATAAAAAAATAACAAGACAGGAAACTCCTACTCACTCATTTCCAAAAGATTTTTTTAAAACATCAAAGATTAAAAAAAAAAAGATTTTACAAAAATTCAGTTCAAATAAGAGAGTGGATGGAAGTCATTTTCTAACTGATAAAATCTTTTGTAATATTGTATTGGTATGAATGTTCTTGTGACTGCAATTCATGATGAGAAGTAAATACTGCTAACAGGTGCAGTAGAGGCAAAGATCTGTCGTGTAAGATTTGCTACAGGAGAAAAATTTACTATAAAGAGGAAGAGTAAGAAGTGAGGGCGCTCCCCTTTACCATCATTTGTAATGAGAAATAGAAATACGCTGATGTAGACTTTAAGAATAATATGGGGTTGTCACAAAGTATCTGGTATTACACAGCCAACAGTGAGAATGCTGCATTGATTATTGTGAGTACGAGATTAGTCGGGAGCTCAAGAACTCAGCATTATTTGAGGTGGAGTCATCATTAGCATGTTGGAGTCACACAGGAGGACTAGACAGGTGTTGGTCACAAACTGAAAAATCATTAAAAAAAATGAACGATCCACTAAAGGCAGAGCAAAAAGTCAATCAATCTAAGAAGTCAGGACCAGACATTCCAACCACTCACTGGATCCGGCGCAAAACGGCGGCCGTGGATGCCACATGGTAAAATCTAGAGGTGAATTATGGGAAGGAATCATGGAATAAGGTTTATACTGAATATTTTAAACAAACATAGGCAAATGTTTTTTTTATGGTAGATCCAAGCAGTTTGTTCAAATATGATTTTCATGTCAAAATTTAACAGCCACTTCCTTAGAATTTAAGCTAAAGGTAAGAAGGTCTCAGTCAAAATCAGTAAGTTGTATAATTATGCAATATTTTATCAAATTAGCTCATGAGAATTACTTTAAGCTCATAATTCCTTCACTTTTTTATTTGCTGTTTTGTACATTCCTATCTTTGTCCTACTACACAACAGAGTGACACTGTCCTTTCTACATGTGGGTTCATTCTCTGTAAGGCGGGACACAAGCTTTGAAAAAGCAACAGAAATTTCATTCAAAGCATAATGGACTTGACACTGTATCACTTGAAGAGGTGGAGGAGAAAACTGGCTCTCTGGACAGGCCACGGAAGATAAACAGATACTTTGAAAAGGTACTGCTAACTGGGAGAGCTATGTAACCCTATAACATCATAAAAGACCTGACTGCTATAAATAGTTACGTGTCCACAATGATACAAAAGCTTTAATTACTAAGATTTAGTGCTGTCTTACATTTGAATTCTTAGTTGTATGTACTCACTATCTGTCTTGCAAACAAATCATATTCAGTTTTCCAATATTTCATATAATATTGATAAAATTCTTACTTCTTATTTTTTTCAAAATTCCATTAATGATATAATGAAAAATAACTGACAAATAAAACCAAATTGCATCGCAAAAATTACTCTCAGGTACAATTAATATAAGAGACAACTTATTTCTAAAATTACAGCTGTGTTGACCTATACGTGTGCCATAGCAACCTATGAGAATGCTTGCAGCAACTAAATCCTTTGCATTGACAAGATTATGGATGCAATACATCAGTGAAACAACACCTAAAGAATACCTCTCATCACTGAATTAACGAAAGAAAACTAAAAAAAAACAAACAAAAATTGAAAACAAAAACAAAAGGTCAAAAAAAAAAAAAAAACCAGAAAGAAACAGAAAATAGAAATGAACAAGTTTCTCTGGCATGCATGCATACAATGGTCTCAACTCACTTGAGCAAATTTTCATTGAAGACTTCTGGTTTGGCTGTGTCAGACACTTTCTTCTGTCGCCTGCGACTTTCACTCCCTGTTCAAAGACATACAAATATTCCCTTAATTTAACTTGATCATCCCCCCCCCCCCAAAATCATATAAAATATACTTTTTCAGAACCCCTAAAATGCTTGTTTAATGTAACTTTTTTCATTCTACACTTTATAATTTATAAGCATTTTTATAACTAATAATATTCCAAACCCAAGAGAAAGGATTTTGTTTCTTTTTAAAATTGATTTTAGTGCAATAAAACATTCTAAGACAAAGTGCTACTTATACTAGTAATATACAGTGTACACTGAACCACTCTCGTACTGACTTCTGTAATTCCTCATGTCAACCCTGGAAGTATTAAAGGGATGATCTGTTCCAAGACCCACTCATTATACTTTGAGACTGAACTTCTTCCAAATGAATTGTCTTGATACAATATAGAAAGGAAATGCTCAGCATGTGACCCTGAGGTTTCAAGTGTCATTTATGGAACATGAGCAAGTATCATAATGGAAATGCAGCAATTGTTTCTCCTGGTGATTTAAGGTAATATTTGAACTTCTACGATTGCTTTCAAATTTTTGTGCACTGATATGGCTATTTCTGCTTAGACTGAAATCAATCTGATTATCTCCTGGGATATCGTTTCATTAACATGATTTACACACTCACAGTGTTTATGTGCACAAATGCAAATACTACAATTCCAACTTTTTCCAACATTAGTAAAAAAGGGAAAAAATGTGCGATGATTTCAGCAAAAGGGCCAATAAATAATTACCCCATGGTTGCTCCCCCCTGCTATGTCATGCCAACTGTGTACTGCATTGCACCTCATGAACATTGCCATTTATTCCTTCTTAATTCATTCCTGTCTTCATTCCTATTTCATGACCATATGGTCTTTTTTAATATTAAAGGCGGAAATGGTCTCTCGCAAAAGCTGGGACCTGCCACTCTCTTTGATATTGCAAAAACCCATCTTTCTCTAAGCCTACCTTTTCTATTCTCTACTGTATTACATTCCCAGTTATTATGCCACATGTCTAGCCCTTTGCAATTTTTTTTCTCTTGTCATAACATACCCCCAGTTTTCCTGTAATGTTCTCCTGCTTTGATGAAAGCAAAGTAACACCTGAAGAACGCTCGGACTACGGACCAGCGCAGAACAGCTACAGGATCAATACCTGTGGAAATGGTGAAACTTAATTAAAACTGTGATGTGTCGTAAAAAGTGACAAACTTTAACAACTCTGTAGACAAGAAAGTGGCTTGGAATTAATGTAAATCGTACAAAAATCAATCCCACAGTAATTTCAAGTAATGTAAATAATTTTACCTCCAGCCTTTTCCTTTTTTTTTTTTTCTCCTCCAGAGCTGCACTGCAGTAATTAATTTAGATGGCTGAACTAAATATTAATTTTCCTGTGCTGATTTTTTTTTTTCCCCCTTTGAATTTCATTTACTGTTGTCCTAAATGTGACTCTATATGTAATCAGCACAATGGAGGGCATGCAGATAAATCATTGGGCCACTTGTTCTATATCATAATGACAGAGTTACAGGCAGTAACATAGTGCTCTGCATCTTACCCATCAATTCTCTGACAAAGGCAAGACTACTTTTCTTTAAGGTGGCAACAATCTCTGGACGCACCAAATCAAGGTTCTTCTCCCTGAAATCCTGGAAGAGAGTAAGAGCACAAGACATTAGCATAAACATGATCATCTTTGTGAATGTTAACATTCAGTGAATTTCTGCACAAAAGCTTGCACAGTATTCATGATAATGATGACTATTCATCAATCATCCTTCTATGATGGAATAGTCATGGTCAAAATTCACTCCTGTTAAATCCAGTTTTGACAATGAAACCTCCCTGTGATATCTGACTCATTTCATCCTGATTGTATGACACTGATAAAAGAAGTTCAGATATAGGGCATGAGTATGGCAGTTTTACCTTGACATGGTATTTGACCCGTCCTGCATAGTGCATGATGCTGAAAGCTCCCTCCTTCAGCTGAGGCACCTGGTAGTGGGGATTGCTTTTGTGATGGTGAGTAAATTTGTGCAGGAGGGTTTCATTGGTGGCTGCTGGGAAACTGGGAAGGGATGAGAAAGAATAATATAAGATTAAAACAAAATGAAATTACAGCATGGGACAGGACAGGATACCAGTGAAAGACACAATCTCAGGACGTGATAAAAATAAGATAAAATCATATTAAATAATTAGATGTGAGTACTATGGCTGTCAAGACTGGACAAGACAAGGCATAAAATCATATTAAATAATTAGATGAGAGAACTATGGCTGTCAAGGCAAGATAACTTGAGCTATGTGAGGCAGATATTGCTCTAGTGGTGATGAGTAAATATGTGCTGGAGAATTTACAATGATGACTGCTGGAAACCTGGACAATGGACGCAGAGCCAATATCAGTTCTGAACCTACAGGGATAAATTTTGCCCTACCAACTCTGCGTTACATTCTCTTTGAACATTACAACCTCTTGGGAGTGGTTAACTTGGTGGAAAACACTGCCAAGATTGGATACAGATCTGATGTTTTTCATTGGTCACCAACTGTCCCATAGCAAAGGGGGGATTACACTGTAATATGTTACTACTCATGTTAGGTGAATTTAAAAATAAAATTAAAAGTAAAACATACTAGACCATAGTAATGTTAAAAGACAGATATCCAAAAGTTCCCTTTGTCACTTGCAGTCTTGTGGTATAAGTGTAAACTTAAATGATAACAAAACAATATTATGCTACATATATCTTACATATATCTACATAATAGACTGTAAAGGGCTTAGAGCCTGTACTGTACGGGGATAAGCGCTACATAAATACTCTATCATTATTATTATATCTGAATACTAGCCAGATATATCTATTTACTGATGTGAAAAAAAAATGATAAACCTCTGAATATGTCCTTGCATCCACACAAAAATTACCTGCACTCCTCATCCAGCAGAGAAAAGAGGCCATTGGGTCGTTTAGAGAAGAGTTCCAGACTCCCGGTGTTATCAATGAACTCAATGTTTTTCCACTGGATCCCCTCTCTTTGATATTCCTCCTGCAAATGATACAAAAATGAATGAGAGAAAGACAATAATGAAAGATTTTTCTACAGCAGACACAGATTTCCTGGACTTTATTCATTTCTTTATTGTGTAACACACAATCTGCTTCCAATTCAAAACCTTCTCTTTTCTTCAATTCGTCACGAAATCCCAAAAGCTCTTTGTGCTAATAGCTACCTGAAACTGCCTCTCAAAATGGCATGCATGTATGCAGACCACCCACTCTGCTTAGATCTGAACGTAACGTAGCTCATTTGCCACAAAACACTACTTTAAAAACAAAAACAGAAAAAAAAAAAAAAAAAATTGCCAAGATGTGTAGGTGTCAACAAAAGGAAGCTAATGAGCTGAACATCTGTGAGTATGTTAGGACCATTCAATGCACATGCAAGTTGTTTTGCTTTGTCTATAAATTATCAATGTTCTGGTAAAAGTGGTAAACAATTCCTGCCAGCAAAGCTAAAACAGCTGCATGTGCTTTCCATTTGATAAAGCAATTAGCACTGGATAATTATATCTTCAAGCCCTTCAGTTTAATTTTCCACTCATGCTTTTTCCTGTGAAACCACTGACAGCCTGCATGTCAAATTATTCTAAACTCTATAAACGATTTAAAACCTGTTCTTCTCCCTTACTTGAGAAACATATTTAACATTATTATCACGAAATGAGCAATCCAGTACATAACTCAGTCTTGAATTGCAATCAAAGTGCAGAATTTATCCAGTTTTTTCCATCAATGTTACCATTATCTATATATTCTACAAGTACATAGCCATGCAATTTTGCACCCTGTCATGTATAAACTATACAATAACTCAGTGTGAGATCTCTCCTGTGTCTCACAATAATTTCAGTATTAAGAAGTTTTTTTGTTTTTTTTTGTTTTTCCAACCGACAATACGTCAGTGTATCCAAATGATCAGCCATGATCATATTCACCAGTGTTTCACACGGCAAAACAAAATGTGACTAAGTGGTAAGTAAAAAAATTATGAAAAATGCTTTCTGAGGAGTTCCTACTCAAGATTATTCTGAATTGCATAAAGCATGTTATATATTTCACTGTGTAATTATCTGACAGGACTGTAGAGTATTAACTTACACTACAAGGAATTCCTACAAGATAGTTAATCATCATAGTGAAGAAAATGATTTCATCAATACATGGAGTCATTGGTATCAGTGGAGGGAAAATGAACATGCTTTACTTTTGGTGCAAATATTCTTCAGCCTGGATTCTTCTATGCCTTTACATTTACGGTCAAAGCTAACTTCTGTGATCATATTGTCAGTGAGATCCAGTTTTCTTTAATTATAATACTCTGCTTGGATGTCCCACTCATTTCACCTCCAACCAGCCTTACCTGCTCAAACTTAAAGATGTGTTGGTTGAAATAGTATTGCAGATGCTCGTTAGCATAGTTGATACAGAACTGTTCAAAACTGTTGCTGCCAAAGTCCTCAAAACCAAAGATGTCCAGCACACCTATAGAGTCGCCTTCATGTTCTGAGTCATGTTTCTTTGCCAGTAAAGCTTGGTTCACCTTCAGCACTATCCAGTCAAATAGAGCTCCATATATACACTTGGCCATGGCATCACGGGTTGCTATTGCCTGCAATAGGTAATTGATCAACCTATCAACTAACTGAATCAATAAACCAACCAACAACCAACCAATCAACTAAAAACATCACAATCAGTCAATTGCTTAACCAATCAATCAGTCAGTCAATCAATCAATCAATTAATCAATCAGTTGTCCTTTCATGAAAAGGAGAATAATTTCAAAGCAAAAAGTTCTCCCCCAACTCCTGAACGTGTCGCTCCAACATCCTTAAATCATCTCAACCCTTTCTAAACAGTTGTCCACAGATCTTCATATGTTCTTCTTCATAGTACAAAGACAATTATTTTCACATAAAATCAACTGTTGTATAATTTGAAATCTGATGTTCTGGCAGGACTATGCGACTTATACACTGGTCTATTCACTGATTATGACAGAGATACGTCCACTATTACTGATAAATAGATGTCCAAAAAGAACACTTCCAAACTTACATCTTCCATTTTGTAATTAATGATGAAAGTTTCATCTCCTGCCGTGGTTTTCTTCTGAGTTAGAGCTTCCAGTACATAGCGCTCTTTTACCTGAAATATGCAAGAACAAGTATGGAAACTAATGTAACACACTAGAAACTGAAGAAACTTCTCCACATACTAGCAAAACACACAAAACATCATGGTGATTTAATCCCAGGAATGTCAAAATACTGATTTGGCAAAGGAGTCAGTTGCAATTCTTGCATTTTTTCAAACAATTTCTATATAACAAACAAGCTCGTGATAACACATACGTCTTGTACAATGACAGTGTTTTCAAGTATAATGGTTTATTTCTTGAACATGAAAAATGAACGTAACTATGAAAATCTAGACATTCCAGGAATTTCTACTGACCCTTCTAAAGTCCAAACTCTCTCAAATTATTAACTGATGATAACTCAAAACATGTGATTTTCAAATCCAAGTGGACAAAACTTAAGAAAATAAAATGGCAGTCCAACTATTACAGTGGATTTTACTGACACCAAGAGAGAGCCACCACACAAACCTTCAGTAAGGAAGAGATCAACTTGACTGTTTCTATTTCTGAAGATTTAATCGTCACAGATTCATCATGATGCTTGTCTCCTTTCTAGAATTTAAAACAAAAGAAAAAGACATGTAAACAATCCATGACAGGATTTTTTGAAAGACAGAAAACCATTCACGGATATTCAAACAATCAAAAAGGACTGACAATCAATAAAAGTGAAAAGAACAAAAACAAATCAACATAAGATTGAAAGAAAGAAAGCAAGAAAAAGAAAAAAAGAAAAAGGGAAAAAGAAAGAAGATTGTAATATGGAGCAAACATAAATACATCTCAAAATCTCTTAGATTAATGGAATGAATAATCATGTCTGTTTTTCTTTCAGACATATTTCAAAAGCTTATAACAACCAAATGAATGAGATGACAACAAGAAACTACTAGCAATAATGTGAAAAGTAACCATTATTTGAAAAATGCTTAAATTATTCCAATTCAAGGATAATTATTTTGAGAGCAGCTTCTAAGACGTACCTATCTTCCACCATTCAGATCCCTCTTCAATGCCTCAATTTCACATACCTTTTTGAATTCAATATTTCCAAGATGTAAAACTGCAGACAAGACACTGAAGATCCTACAAAATACATGAGAAATAGGTCAGGCATTAATACTAAAAAGGTTGCATCATAATGATGTGTCCGTCATGAACATATGTCTTGTGCCCAGGGCAAACAAGTCAGAAGTTAGGCTTGGCAATCTCAATCTATGGCCATGTTGATTCATTTTCCTTCTGAGATAGCAATATTTTTCTGTTTTTGACAAAATGAAATTTAACCTGATAAAAAGAAAAATCTGGTATCCAAGTCAGAAAACAGTTAAAAATGGCTGTGACTAGAAAGCTCCCCTCCCCCCCAAAAAAATATTTGCCCTGGGCGCAAGACATCTGAACTCAGCTGTCATGAAATTAGGGCAAAAATAATTTATATAAATAATTTATATAATAAGATGAAAGCCAACATGTTCCTCAGTCTCTGATCAGCTCCTGATTGTGGCATTCTACTGTGGGCCCCAAGGCTCTACAAAATGCATTAGCAAAGTTGGGACCACATGGAATATCCGCCTCCAATAATGAGCATTTTTCTGCCACCTAATAAGACACCATATGATAACACTTTCCACTTGCCTTTGTTGTTGTTGTTGTTTTTTTCAGTTTTCTTTCTTTAAAATGTAGCCTTAACTAATGGCATTGATGCA
This sequence comes from Peronia verruculata, assembly GCA_038406235.1. NCBI lineage: Eukaryota > Metazoa > Mollusca > Gastropoda > Systellommatophora > Onchidiidae > Peronia > Peronia verruculata. The sequence goes on along the minus strand of JBCAUA010000001.1, from coordinate 6,649,070 downwards.
TCCAGCAAATAAGGTTTCAGAAACTACAAACTGCCTCTTTCTCCAGAAATTGCAGCTGAAATTTCATCAGTTCTTTGACTTGAGACAGTACATCAAGACTTACTTTCTCTGCGTTTCCTGGGAGAACCCCACCATCTCCATGGACTGTTTGAGGCGTGCAAATTCATGTTGCTCGTCCACTCCATCTACACTGTAGCATGCACTCTGATAGACAAACATACAAGTGACTACTTTAGATACGTTTATATATATATAAATATATATAGTAGAAATCAATGAAAGCATGACAGTAAAACATCTTTGGAAAGAATGCTATCTGTTAGAGTAATTTTCTAGGCATGACATACTCCTCCCTTCCTAATCCCCTTAATACATTCCAGGAAGTCACTACAAGAAAATATGGGAGGAAAACTAGATACATCTGATTCTGTTCTTCTACAAATCAAATATGACCCATGCTTTGCGAAAACTGAACTGAAATTCTAGTAGCATCAATACAAAACACAGAGGAAAAAAAAAACCAACAGATATGTAAGTGAAAATCATATCCCTTTTTACATGATGCATTAATGTAACAGAAGACAAAAACAAGGCCAGGGATGTCAATCTGTCTACATGAAAAAGTAGGGAAAGTTCCTGGCATATTCTTTAGCAACAGGTAAAACTGAAGTACATTAATGGTCAGCAATGCCAGATTTGGGGCCAGAGTAGGAACATACAATGCAAAGTACTGAAATCAGATTCTAATCTGAGGTAACTCAAAACTAATAATAACGGCATCTCAGTGTCAATACTGATCAGTGAACACCAGTGGAGTGGACATGAGTTCCAAATAATTGAGCCAGAAAGAAACAACTTTCAATATTATACTATGATAAACAATGTAGATAACACAGTAACAATCTTACTGTAATTAGCACACTGAACAGCAAGTATCATAAACACGCCCAATTTTCTACATATGTGTTGAGAGAATGACAGTTCTACAAAAAAAAATTACATGTTGTACAAGGCAATTTCCTTTGTTTTTCAATAATTTAGCCTAACATAATTGTTATATGGTTGCTGTTTCTGGTGTCATGTTGATAAAGGATAAAAAGAAAGGAGGAAAAAAAAACAGAGAAAGAAAGAAAGAAAGAAAGAAAGAAAGAAAGAAAGAAAGAAAGAAAGAAAGAAAGAAAAAAGAAAGAAAGAAAGAAAGAAAAGGACAATTAGAACTGGTATGTTTTGTCACATATCTCTACATGAGTTATTCAGTATGGAATTTCCCATTTCAGTGTAAAAGTTGGTAAATCCCTTTCTCCAGGACGGAAAGACAAATTAAAACAACAACAATGACAACAACAACAACAACAATTAAAATAACAACAAAGAAACAAACAATTAAAGAGAGATAGCTCACAAACATTCCATAAGGTTACAGTAAATGAACATCTAGACCTATGCTATGATGTATAGAGCGGACAGGCAGGAGGGGTGAGAGTGGGGGTGGAAAGGGGGGGGGGGGGTAGAGCAGTGACTGTAGGTTGTCACCTATCCGTTCTGAAGAAGTGCTTTTTTTAAAGGCGGGGAGGGGGGGGGGATTCTATTGCTTCCCACTTCCGGGTGCAAGAGATGTTGAACTGCAATGTTAAGAGGTGGTTAAAAATTCAAGTTTTTTTTATCATAAAATTATTTGATAATAGTACTACGGTAGGGAGAAAGCATTAATTTTTCGTCACGGAAAAGGAAGTTCTTCGGAATTTTTCATGATGCAAGTTCCCCCCCTCCCCCCCAAAATTATGAAGAGTGCCTTTGCGATTCCTCCCTTTTTTGTCTGGATATGACCGACACAGACACCCCTTGTACCTGGCAAAGGGGTATAGCATAGTACGGCCAGTTAAAAACAATCTCCATTTTCGGTCTTTGCAATGCATCGCCCGTTTGCCAGAGCGAGAGGACAGTGCTTAGCAGCAATGTGACGTGGGTGACGTGCAAGTAGTGTTGAATACACACACTTGGCGAGGCCTCGGCTTAAAACCGCTCGGGCCTCAGTGCCTGTCAGGCATGAATTTGCATTCACTTAACGTTGGAATCCTGTCATTGCTGGCCTGTAACGCACCACCGGCATGCTCCTTGTACGCGAAATACGGAGCAAATTACTACACCACTTAAAATTCAGGGCTCCGACGGCAAAATTCTGATTCATAGTCGTCCCTGCAGGCTCAATCACGGAGGTGTCAAATGGCCAGTTTCGCCAAGGACGTAATTAAAATTTAAAGATAGATCTAGGGTACTTTGCAAAAAGATATAGTGGGAGCTCGTTTTGACAAAGTAACCTACATATCTTAATAGTGTAAGCCCTTGTTTTGACTAGCCCTACTTCTTCCCTTCACTAGAAACAACGAGTGTTCATAATTATAATATCGGTGCAGTGTAAGAAAAAAAAAATGTAAACTTGGCCCCTTTGCTCATAAAAAATTCGCAAAAAATCATGGTGTAACGACAATGTTTTCTTCTCCTTGCAATAATTTTACCAACTTTTCTGAATGACTACCAGAAAACTGAAACGGAGAAAGCATCATCAGGTCTGGAGTCTCTTTTGGACAAACAGACAACACACAATGACCCTGTCTCACGGACCAACAACTTTGTTTTTCTTCTCTTACACCCTCCCCCCCCCTCTCTCTCTCTCTCTATCTCTCTATCTATCTATCTATCTATCTATCTATCTATCTATCTATCCATCCATCCATCCATCCATCCATCCATCCATCCATCTATCTATCTATCTATCTATCTATCTATCTATCTATCTATCTATCTATCTATCTTCGCCAGCCTGCTTTTCTTTCTCTTGCCACTGTTTCTTTGATAATGGCTCAGCACGATCATTCTCTCTTTCTCTCTCTCCTTTCCTCTTTCTTTTTCTCTGGGTGTAAACACAAAATGAGAATCTCCCATGACAAGAAACACAAAATGGATTACCCTTCCATGAAAACACGATGACCCCTACCATACAGACCACAGAAACACGATGACTCCCACCCCACAGACTAACTCAAACATCATGAGTTGCTCCTCTATCCAGCATAATGGACAAATAACTTACGACACCATTCATATAATTATCATCAAAAACATTATAAGGGGCAATACCGTGCAAAAACACAGCAATTGTACTCAAAACCCCATTGTTCAGTTCTCTTCAACAAACTTCAATGACATGACAAACAATTAACACTCTACAGTAAATAATATCAAACAACGCAGTGCGCGCGAAGTCAGAACCTTTACGCATCAGAAATTTACCTGACTGGAATAACGGTTGTACTGAGAGGATACGAAAAGTAACCAAGCAATGTTTGAGTGCCATGGCTTTTCAATTACCAAAGAGCTGACCGGCCAAACTGCCATCACATTGCTGCCAACAGCAAAAGAACGAGAGCGATGGACATTGTTGACCGCTGCTTCTTGCATGACACTTCAACGACAAACTGTCACCAGAACAATGAATGAATGAATGAATGAATGAATGAATGAATGAATGAATGAATGAATGAATGAATGAATGGCATTTTCTATAGAGATAGGACACAATGGACGCTGTTCATGTTAAATTAGGGCTTTTCGGTGTTTCCAGCGGCCATTAAGTGTTCCGCTCTCTAAAGATATGTTTAATCTGAAAGGGGAACTTAGACCAGCAGTTCGATGGATCTTTGTGCGGCTTCTAAGCAGCAGGATAAAACGTTTTTTAGCCAGTAAACTTACCTTGTCTTAAAGCAGATTCCTAAATCTTTCCTCCGAAAACGTGTTTTGAGAAACTCGCCCCTTGGTTTCGCGATTTAGCAGTGTGTGTGTGTGTGTGTGTGTGAGCGCGCGCGCGCGCGCGTGTGTGCGTGTGGGCTTTAAATCTTAAGAAAGTAGCATTATATCGGTTTCAAGGGCGTGCCCAGTTTGGTGGGAAGATTGCATTTATTTATTTATTTATTTATTTATTTATTTATTTATCTATTTTTGAGGGTAGAAATTTGGAAGTTGGAAATTTTGTCTAGACAGCAGCGTCTGCTCCGCCTACTTTTCAATCGATTTTCAACTGCCAAAGGTTCTTCAACGTGCGTAACTTACGAGTTTCTCCTTCCGAAATGTATTCGCCCTTATCCGAGAAGGCTCACCGTCGTGCGAGCTTCCCTACCCAAGAAACCAAGGGAACCTAAAAAAAAAATAAAATGCTGACAGGTTATAATCTGCCCCCTCCTCAGTGAGGATTAAAATCCGCAATGAAAGTTTTTCGCTTTTAGTAGAGGCCTAACTCTCAGCCTAACGCAAGCCCTCCTCCCTTCTGTTTGGCGTTCCCTGGTTTAATAAGTAGAGTAAACACCCATACATACACAAATGCAAGTTTTAGAGCATGAAGCGATGCAGCGGGTTGTCTTTCACGACTGCAGATTCTTTTATTAAAACAGATGAAAGATAATTCAACTGAGAAGAAAAAAGGCACTGTAGCAAAGTGCGTCAGAAGTGCCATGAAAATTCATGCAAATTTCACGCCGGGGATCTGTGAAGGTGCTCAAGTGTACACGATAACTATACATTAATTTATTTCAAGATCAGCCAACCATTTCTAATCTGGGATGGTCGGGCGAAAAACACAGCAACAAAAGCATTAACTTCAGCCAGATTTGTCACTGTAGAAAAGCCCTTTGACCTCGCGGAGCCTTTGATTCCTTCAGCGAGTGGAAACAAGATGATAAAGAGAAGTCTGGTGTTTAGTCCTCTCGGATCGGGTGGAGCCGAAAAGCATATATGTGGAAAAAGCCCGTGTGCAGGTCACACAAGTATAGAAGAAAATAATACGGTTTCGATGCTGATGAAATGTTTGCCCTTGTGTTCCCATATCATAATCTTATAATCACTGGCCGTTTGAAGACATGTCTTAGATTTCTTTGCAGGAGAATTGCAGTAGCCCTCTGCATACTGTATTAAAACAAAACAAAAACACATAGAATCCAACAAAAATATAATATACATAATCTTCAAAAGTGATGAACCATGAAATTAGGGGTCTAAGGCAAGTCTGGAACAGAAAGTGGAGAAAAGATGGGAAAAGTTGCCCTTCCACACCAGGGAAGTTAAATTTTGCCTGATTTCGAGCTTCTGCCCCAGTCATTCATCCATGCCTGGAGTTTTATCAAACCAAAACACTCGACAACACCATCATCGCCGATAACGTTCCCTGCTGTCTAAAAAAAATGGCAGCGACAATCATTGCTTTCAGAGGTGCACAGCAATTTCTTGCCGCGTGTCTTCAAATAAATAATTACACATGGGGCAAGATTCGTGAGAGTGATAGAAGCGGAATTTCCCCCCATTTCTGCGATAAAGATAGTAAAAATAGCCATAATCTTTGAGATCTCCCAGTATTGCATTCCTTGGTAGAGAGTACAGTCAGGGCTTTGTGTCACATTCCCCAGCTCTGGGACAGTCAACAGCACACACAGCCTGGCCTGGGGTTCACGAATCTGGGCGCATGACAAATCACAGCCAATCCTTCATAGGGACGGTTTCTCTCTCTCTCTCTCTCTCCCTCTATCTCTCTCTCTATCTATCTATCTATCTATCTATCTATCTATCTATCTATCTATCTATCTATCTATCTATCTAT
>JBCAUA010000001.1:6620852-6643326 GCA_038406235.1 Peronia verruculata | reverse complement strand
TTAATTCTAGAGCCACGATTTGTTGTCAGCCTTCAAATTTATCCGGCTACCTGGCCTGTTTATAGGGACGCCTAGGTCATGACGGATGTGTAAATTTCTCAATCTTCTGTTTTCCCTCAAACATGAACAAAATTGAAAAAAAAAAATAAATAAATAAAATATGCACATTATTGAAACATATGCTATGAAGAATACATGTATATATTCATAATTTGAAGTTCTTTGGTTGAGCAGTGAAATATAGTGGAAAGAAAAAATGTAGATTTTTAGAAAATCACAATTACATTTTCATAAAAAGGGGCCTACAGTGTATAAATTTATTTTGTAGTCTCTGGATTAGTAGATAGTGCTGTACAGGAGTATTAACAGATGATTCTGACCACAACATTTATTTCTCTCATATCAGAGGAGGTGAAGATTTTGATATTTTGACCTCAAAGCCTTATATTCAGCCCTCCCCTCCTCCATATTTTTATACAGTAATATTAATATAATGTTATAATTCTAATAGGAGACAGAATGCCATCAGGGGCTAGCCACAAATTATATTCCCAGCCATTTGTGCTGAAGTGCATAACATAAGAACAACTGTGAAATTATAGATTGACATTTTTATGGATTATCACCTCAGAGCATGACTTGGTCATGGGCAAAACTGACCAATCAAGCTAAGCCTGTACAGATATACTTCATACCCAGAGGTCTCAGGGTGTGGCCAGAATGAAATACTGTAGTGGGAGATATCGATATGTTGTTTCAGCGTTAACTCTTGGCCAGCCTATTCTTGATCAACGCTCATGTGCATTGTGTTGAATCTGCAAAGTGGAATCATCTTGTCATATTTAGTTTGTTTTTATGCCATTAAAAATGATGAATGAGCAGTTGTACTTCCCAGTCTCCAGTTATTTGGAAAGTTTCAGTTTGTCCTCATCTCAGCTATTATCATATACATGTACAAAGTTTTTATACATGTATATATACAGATAATGATATGGAAAACCACATGAGTTTAAGCAGGCAAGTTACATAATGTTCTGATTACATTTTTCAACCCCCCGCAGGTGGTTATCGCAGTGGCGCAGACAAGTGCTGAAATTAGTTTGGATAAGTTGGAAAATCTAGTCTGCTGTTAATCATCAGAGGACCTGAGTGTTTTTTTTTTTTATAAATGAAAGTGTGATGCCTAAGGTAGTTTAGGGAAGTGATGCTTATGGTTTTTCAATGGAATTTTCCATAGCACAAACCATGAATCTGTGAGCTTGATTCTTTCCCATTACATGCATTAATTTCATAGACATGTTCATTAACTCTTTCAGCTTTACAAAAATTATTGTATTATGAATAGTTTTTCAGGAACTTATGATCATGTTGAAATTAAATATAACACCTCTCTTTGATACTGAATTCAGAAAGATTGCAAATTTGTTTAGCTTATCAAAAATTGCCTTTATCTTATCAACATTTATTAATTTGAAGCTATTTAAAGTCAAGAATGTCTATTCATGGAAACAAACAATTATGTTGTGAACATTTGAAATTAGGTGAGGAGCCAAGAGCTAGCTTGTTTGGATTCAGAATAAATGCCACTTCTGCGCAATATGTGATTTTTTTCCTTATGAAAATTGTTATAGGAATAACAGAAGTCTTAAATGTGAAACATTATTTCTCCAAGGAATAAAACTTGATTGTTTTCTGCAGAAACTTGTGTAAGAACAATTTCCTTATTATTTTGCAGGTGAAATTGCAAAGAATTTGTCTGAACCAGTTGTGATCACATTTGAAGTGTCTGACCCCCACAGAGAACTAAGAGCAGCATATTTTGACTTTAGTTTCATTGGTATGCTATTTTGTTTTTCAAAATCATTTTAAAATTGAAGAAAGTTTTTCATGGAACATTTTCTCTTGATATAAACTGATGGCTTACTTCTCTTCTGTATGAGTCTCTTAAAGAAAGCTAATGGGACATTATGTGTTTTAACCCAAGAACTGCGAACCACGTATTTATATGACAGGTGAATCGAATCCTCGCATGCGGTGCCGGTGTTTATTTGTGGGGGCTCCTCGTCGCGCTGTGATATTTTTTACCATGTCACTTATCGGCCCCAGTTTTGTCAGATTTTTGCCATAATAAGTATGCGCAGCTCAATAGATACTCCTTCACAAGGTAAAGGGAACTTAACCTAATAGAACAGTGAGAAATTCCATGCCCAAAGATGAAATCCTCTTGAATGGAAGAGAAGAACAGAAATCAAAGACCACATGGCCCACTCAAGTCCTGTCATGTGGTCCGAAACTACAATCAGAAGAAATTATATGATAATGCTAGAGATTATCAAATACATGCAGTCTCTCTGTTTATACCATATTGAGTAGTAACGCTGACTCCCCTGATCACTTGACATACCCAACAAGTTTTGCATTTTTGAGAGTACAAGTGAGCTATAATTTGCTATGAATGAAAGCTAAAGTAGCCTATGTGTCTATTAGTTTATATATCAGATAGCTCGCTTGTGCTCTCACTCTGTGCAGTCATTAGATGACTTGTATAGATTTCTTTGTAGTCACTGCTGCCCCGTCAAGGCCAGCTAGTCTGATCTAATAAGAAAATTCTAAGTCCACGTGGTCACAGGGATCTTGCAGTAATCTTGCAGTTTACACTGAGATTCTATAATGTAAATGTAAATACACTTCTATGTGAAGTGGTTGCGTCCAAGCAGTTACATCATGTTATGAGCAAATCTGTAATGGGAGTGGTCTGTGGGACGAGGGGTGATAAAATTGGCACCCATATGAAATTGACATGTAAATACAATCTCTTCTCGAACCATTGGCTCATTACAACTATTATTACATGTGAAAAAAGGGTGGAGCTAGGGGAGGGATCAGAGAAAGATAGTGGTCAGTACAGTGGTCAATCTGGGCCTGCATCGTGTCACTCCAAAGCCAAGGTTGAGTCTCCATAGTCAGAACAAGCACCCTGAGGCTAAGTACTAGTTCCGAGATCCAGATTGACATGTCCGGCAAAGCGCGCCACAGGTCGTTGTAGCCCTTCAGCTGGGTCGCAGTTCTAGAGTTAAAATATTATTTCGAAGTGGTAGAGGAAAGCTTGTAAAGAGATAAGTAATGGTCATAATGTGAAATAGAGGAACATGAGTGAAACTCCCTCATCTTTACAGCAACTAACATAAATATAAAAGAATATTTAACTTGAATAAAATATCAATGCCCATTTTATTGTGTGGGTGTAAGCAATAGAGTCAGTGATTTTGTGCTTTTTACTTTATTGGACACAGTAACAGAGAAGTTCTGTATAGTAAAATTTGTGGGCTTTACAAATATTTTTGACTATTATTTTTATTATTTCATCAATAAACCAGATGGTTATGGTGGCTGGAGAACCCATGGTTGTGAGATAGTCCAGCGCAATGGATCCCTCATCACTGTGCATGTGCACCATCTCTCTGTCTTTGCCTTGCTGCAGGTAAGTGAAGCACACACTGCTGAGATCTGTCAAACTCTTGTACATCAACTGTGTCTCTTTTTTTGTGGAAGTGTGTCTGACGTGGTGCATTTAACTGAATTTACTGCAGACTGTCTAATTGTCAGCTCAGCATTATTTGAGATCAGTCAGCTTTGGGAAATTTGAGGAAAAAGATTGCATTTTGTTGTTTTGACAAAAGTGTAAAAGTGCCAAATTGAATCAAACCAAGATATTAAATTACATGTAATAAGCTTTTCATATAAATTACAAAATTGCAGTGATGTTTGAACAGAATACATAAATATGGACTTATAAATCTTTTCCCCCCTACATGTTTTTGTCCTTCTGTCAACAATTTATTCCCCCTTTTATGCTCACTCCTTGTCTTGGAGATTATTCCTTTTTCCCCGTCTACTTTCTTTCACTGCGCTTCCTTCTTTTCTTCTCTATTTGTTTTCTTTTATCTATGTAAAAGTGGACTTATCCTAATGATTATGTCTGCCTGTTAGAATGGTCTTTTGTAGACCACAGTGAATCAGGTTTGCTAAATTCGGTCATTATAATCCCATCACAGGATCTGTCTGATGTCTACCGATTAGCATCCTTTTCCATGGAACCAGTTATCTATGTGGGAAGTGCGGTCTGCATGTTTTGTATGATCATTGTCATCATTACACTTATCTCATGCTTTAGGTGAGTACCTGTTTTGTACACAAAACCACAGGTTTTTTGCCTTGCATTTCATGTTTCTATCAAAGGCAGAATGAATCTTTCATTGGAAAGGAAACTTTACAGATACGCTAAACTATCTAGAATAAGTTTTCAGAAAAAAAAAACAGATGTGAAGATATGGAAACAATTGTCGTTGGAAGGGTCAGAGTGGGCTTTCTTGTATTTGTCAAAAAAAGAAAATGAGTACGAAAAAAAAAATATTGTAAATTTTTCTTTTACATAGAGAATTTGTGTCAAGTATTTGTCATTTCATTTTGAAGATCAGATTGTGGTATATTCTGTTTCCACCTTCCTCTTTTTTTGCTTAGATTCATCATTTTGTCAGTGTGTTAAACAATATATCATATTTGTTACTTGAGTCAAGAATTTCCAGTGGATAGATTGTTTCACATGAAAACTATGTAAATTATAGTATACAAAGTCATTTCCTACTGGGATGATAGCCCTTTTATCTTTTTCTATTTTTTTTTTTTATGTCTACAGTTTTATTGGAATCCCTAAGAAGATCAAGCATGCCATAGTGAATGTGTGTTTGAGCACTTTGTTGCTGATGGTGGCCTTTGTCTTAGGCATCAATCGCACAGACATGGAGCGTCCATGCCAGATAGCAGGCATCTGCATACACTATCTCACTCTTTGTGCAGTCTTCTGGATTACCATTACCTCCAAGTAGGTCACAATCCTGACAAATGATTTACCTTAAGACTTGTATCTGTTAGTTTACCAGTCTGTTCCTTTTGGCATGTCTCTGCTGGCTTTGCCAAACTGGGGAATACGTCTGTTAATGTTCATTTAAAAAAAAAAAATGATTTAAAACCCTTTGTTGCAGATGACTTTATGGACTTAAATTGTCAGTTTTTAATATTTGAATAATTCAGGTAATGATGCCCTGTATATATCAAATTAAAAAGCCTGTTAGTAAGAGACACGATGTGTGTCTTCTCATTTTGTATCATGTCAAATTATTTTGAGAATGGGAATAGAGTTAGTATCTAATGATTTGCAAGAATGGAAATATGATGTATTTTGCGTGTGATTCTGAATTCAGTGCCATTTGAAATGGATTTTCTCGCTTTAAGCAAAATCATATACAGCATGGAAGATCTATAGAATGGCTGTGATGTGAGCACATTGTAGAGAGAGTGAGCACCTAAACAGTAATTAATTGGCATTGTGTATCCTTTCAGCATTGTCTACAAGAAGTTTACTAAAGCTAATCGTCCACCTGAGCCTCCTCCAGAGTTGGTGCCCATGCCACTACCACCCAAACCGATCCTACAGTTTTACTTTGTTGGTTATGGAGTGCCAGTCATTATATGTGGGATCACTGCAGCAGTAAACCTCAACTTCTATGCAGGTTTACAATAGTAAGTTGATTCTTATTATGAGTGATATAGGTGGATTGTGTTTTTCAGTTTGTTGTTTTTGATCATTTATGCAGTCAATGTTCAGCCCTGTGCAGCTTTGCAATAGTAGATTTTCAGTATGGGTCATTTACATATTGAGCCCATCAACTGATCGATTTGCATCAGCCATGCTGCAACCAGAATTCAGTTTTCCACACAAGTTTACAACAATGCAACCTACAATAGGAGGTTGATTTTTATAATGAGTGATATATATAAAAATTATGATTAAGTTCATAAGTTGATTCTTTTTAACAGTGCTCACAAGAGTTGAAATGTTTTTTCAGATATGTTAATACAAAATATTTTAACTCTTGATAGCACATTATACTGTCTGATTCACTGAGAATGATCTTTCAATTCAGTTCTGTCAAATTTTAAACTACTATCAGAGAGTCAGGGACACGTGATTACATTGAAATCAGTTGAACCCTTTACTCCTGTTCAGACTGTTCAAACTGTACAATTTAAACTGTTTGCTTGGGGGGCGGGTACTCAGTAGAAAGTTTTATTGTTTTTGATACAATTTTATAATTTATTTTCATTCTTTTTTTTTTTTTTTTTAAACAAGTCTGTATAGAATGACTGAAAAAAGATTTTTTCTTACTTCTTTTTTTTTTTTTAATTAAAAAAAAAGATGGTTTGCATTTAACATTTGTGCCTTAACATACATGTATGCTACCTGATATATTTTCAGCTGTTTTCTGGAGTGGGAGCCCAGCCTAGGTGCCTTCTATGCCCCAGTTGCTTTGCTGGTGGCATGGAATCTGGTGCTCTTCATGCGCATCTCCTGTGTGGTGAGATCTGTGCCAGAGATTGAGAGTGAGGTCGCCAATGAGAGTGACAATGAAATTCACACCAATGAAATAGAGCTTGTGCCATCACAGCCAGACACCACAACTTCACACATCACTGGGAACCATGTCAATGGCAGCAGCAGCAACAATAACAACCACAATAACAACAGTATCAATAACGCTGGTGCTGGCTATCGCAGGCGCTACAGTCGTGCCAGCAATGATGAAGATGAAGAGGATGCTGTATCAACAGTGAGCATCCCTGACCAAGAGCGCCGCCCCATCACTCAGCTGAGATCTTTGGTGGCCATTCTCTTTTTGTTCATTGTCATGTGGATGTGTGGTGCTCTAGCCATTGCTAAACCATTTTATCTGATCATACCTTACCAAGAACTCATATTCAGCTATGTCTATGGGATCATGAGCTCACTCTTTGGCATTTTCATGATACTATATTTCTGCATCACCCGCAAGGATTCGCGGTTGAGCTGGAAGCGCGCTGGTGGTTGTGCCCCGCCTGAAACTTATACCCCACCGCTGGAAGTCACAGAGACTCAGTCGGAGCCACCTGCCTCACCCCAGCCACAGGCCAATGGCAGTGCTGTCAAATCCAACAGCAACTCAAACTTGTCTGTGTACTCACAAAAATCGTCTAACATCACCAAGGCATATAACATGAAAAACAACAGTAAACAATCAAACATTAATCTCATTATGCCCAATTCATCAGAAATCTCTTTTGGCTCCAACCAAGAGAATTTTCCTAACTTCTACAACCCCAGACAAAATGGGGCGGCCAAAAAGTTTTGGCAGAAAAACCGTCATCATAGTAAAGTTATGAACAAAGATGTGAATCGGGATTTGAACAGCAGCCTTACAGACAATAACTCAGTAGTGGAGATGAATCGCCATAGTCATGGCACCAGTAGTGATGCCAATACACACCTCAGTATTGAAATTCAGATTCAAGCTAAAGATAAACAAGGATCATTTTCTGGCTCACGAGAGATTCCTGTCCACATCAACAATTACCAACAAACTAATACTCAGAATGTGTTGGGATCATCTTGTGGAGCCATATCCATAGAGCACAACAGTCAAGCTTCCGGACTGCAGTCTGATCCTCAGGACCTTGGCTCAGGGTTGCAGGCTGCTGGTTCTACTTCACAACTACCTCAACATCAACGATCACCCAGTGCTGGGTCCCTGGGCACAGGGGTTCACCCCAGCGCATTCACCCCAGTCCAGCCGCGCAGCAATAACACCCTCCCTCGCCAGGGCAAACCAGCTGGGGAGGAGGGAGAGGAAACTCAACAAAATCAAAAAGGTGAGAGGGAAGGTTCAGGGTCCAGAAACCAACTCAGTGGCTCCTCCTCCCAGATGGATGGGCAAGTCTCAGGCACAGATGCTGGACAAAGACCCACTAATCCTGGTGTGGCCTGGAATCCCCTGCACTGTAATCTACCTCCATTGCCTAGTCATCCAACAGCATATTCCTTCAACCCTCCACCTCCAGCACATTCACAGCAGCAACATTATCCCTTTGATTATGGGGCTTTTCCGCCAGCCATGGCACTTAATCCACATGTTTACAGTATGAACCAAACTCGTCCTTCTGCCCCAAACAGTATGTCCCCTCCACCATATAGCCAGCTCCACCCTCACCCTCCTCCTTTCAACATCCCACCATCCCCATATCTCATTCAGTCTCAGACACGGCCGGGCAAGTCCATGAGTCCAGGGTCCAGCAGTTCCCAGTCACAGTCTCAGTCCAACCGCAAGCGACGCAGCAGCGGCAACAGCTGGCGTCCCCTGTCAGGAGGGGATAGCTCAGACAGTAGTCGGCCCCGACAGAAAAGGACAGGGAACAGTCCTGGAAGAACAGTTACTTATGCTCCACACAGCCCAGTCATGTCTGATAGTCAGGCATATGAATCTCGCCACCAGGCCTCCTGTCAGAATGGTCAGGTTGGTGTGAACAAGGCTCGGTCATTTGACTCAGATCACCATTCAGACCCTACACATAGGAAGAAACACCACAGATCTGACAGGCACTCCAAAAATAAACTGACCAGCAAGCAGAGATCTTTGGGCTGGGATGAACAATTCAAACATAGGAGGCCGAATAAAGTGAATTATGTGTATGTCAATCATATGTACCGGGATAAAGTCATGCACAAACTGATCAAACAGGCTAGCGAAAGTGATGATTTGGCCAAGAAGGCCTTTTGGTTGCCTCGCTCAGCCAGTGAGTATGAAAGACTTACACAGAGAGGTTTCTGCAACATGACAGAGGACAGCTCGTCTAGTTCTGATGATGATGATAGTCTAGATGACAATGTGTGGATTCGACAAAGCTCAGGATCAGACTTTCATAAAAAAGAAACGAGTGTATAGTTCCTGAAAAAAAATGGAAACTGAATTCTTTACTATAAGATATTGTGTATAATTTGAGCAGGAGAGGAACAGATGTCCTTAGATGTAAAGTCTATTTGCAGTGAGAATTCATGTGAAATGCTATTATGCCTGTAAACATTTTCTTGATTATGGACAAAAAATAACCGTTGTAACTGAATTAGTTTTATTGTATTGATTTTACCCCTTATGTCTCTGAATGTAAATATTTTCTTTAGAATTCATTTGATTTTCAGTGAGCATTAGATCTGAAATTTAGTTGAAGATATAAGCAAAGCTCGATGTAAAGAATTCTTAAAAGCTGAAATTTACTGGTTGTGCCAGACCATTATTTGTTTTCACTTGAAAAAATATGAAAATTACATCTGGGAATATTTTTAAAAACTTAGGAGGTCATATTTTAGAGTTAAAAAGACCAGCCTTTAGGAACATTATAGTAACTTAACATTAGACTGTTTCTTAAATATCATAGGAGCTTATATGTCATACTGTTGTTTGGCTAGCTGTTGAAATTTCTTTAGATGCAAGGGCCTAAATGAATTACGTCAACATTGGCCTCTTAACAGAGCTTTTAAATTCAGGTATTTTGCTTGAGTTAATGTCTGTGGTGCTACCAACAGTAGCCGTTTTTTTTTTCAAAGTCAGCAGTAAATATTTTGAAATTCATGTGTTCATATGTTTGTAACATGACTGTATCATACTGTAAATATCCAAACAGAGCTATTCTTATTTTTATTTGTCTTACTGAACTATTGATACGCAGTTGAAATGAGCAAATTTTGAATTTATTTTTGAAACTTGATTTGATTCTCACCTTTTTATAAAGACAGCTTTAAGATATCTGAACTTGTTTTTACAGCCCTAATTCAAATGAACTGATGTTAAAAAAAAAAAAAAAAGAAAAAAACGTTATATTCTATCTTGAATTTTATTAAACAGCACTGAGAACATTTTATCTTCATCTTTGCCATGACTGCCAAAGCTTTAGGTTTTGATTATAATGCTGTGGTGAAAAAGGATCATATATTATGTGGGAGTTTTTTCTCCCCTTTTTATTTTTTTATGAATAGCATCATTTATTTGATGCACTGCTTAGTGCTGAGTCACAGTTAGACATGTCTGTATGGACGGAGTTATGTCTGAAGTCATCCTGTTGAGATGGCTGTTGAAATATAAACTAAGGCATCCTTAATAAAGAGCAAAGGTTATCTTTCAATTGATGTACCACATCTGTCTGTTTCTCACATTATGCATGTCGATGAAACACATCAGTTGATTTGAGATATTTTGACAGATGTCATTTCTAAGAGAAGATATGAGAAATATCTGGGTGTCTTTTTTACACTGTGAAGTAAAAATGCATGATATTTTTGGTCCTGGCAAAAACGGTCTATATTGTATCTCCAATGTTTACAGAATAAAAATGAATGGATATGTACTGCTATTTTCAAAGCAGTATTGACTCAGTCCCATATTATTATGTGTAGTGTCTTTTTTTTTAACTCGATGCTTTTGTTCAGATGATAGACATTGCAGGAAATTATCAAGCAAAAATGCCACTTCTCTCTAATTTTGACATAAGTTTTTCAAGGCGCATATGGTCATGCTCCGTACATATTTATTTCTCACTGTTTCACAGATAGCATTTTCTTCTTTAAGGGCAGCCTAATTTTTTTTTTTTTAATGACCAATGCTCTTTTTGAATATCTTAGCTTAATAAATTGAAAGATATGAGATGCAACATGATGGAATCAGGCTCTTGTCAAATTTTGAGCATATGGAGTTATTGGTATAACTGTAAAGATTGTTCATTTCGCTTTCTGTCTGTGAAAAAATGATTGTTTTACCTTTGGTAGACGTTGAGATAATGGTAATTAAAGACAACAGTGGTGACCTGTTGCTGTAGCTAAGTTTTATGAGAAAATGGCCTATCACTTTTGTAAATCCTTATCAATTGTTGTTAGATCATGCCACTAAATTACAATTTTTGGGCTTTTATCCAATCAATTTCATGAATTTAAACTCTGAAGTGCATTTTTAGATTGATATAGAAGGGTTTGCTGAAGAAAACAAAATTGCTTTAAAGATTCGTTCCCTTTTGAAAAGCACATGATTTCTCTGGTCGACTCAGTTTGGTGAGCGCCTGATATCATCGTGTGGTGCCTCATGTATTTTTATGTTATGAAATAGTTTTTGGATCGTAGATGGCAGTGTTTTTGTTTTCATTTTTGTATTTGCCATGCATCCATTGCAGCATCAGTCAAATAGGATTGTTGGAACAATTAGCGAAACCCAGGAAATCATATTGTATACAGCAGCAAGTACATTACCTTTGATATTTTGTTACACAAACTGATATTTTCCATGTCATTATCAAGTAAAACCACAAGTTTCAGAAACAGGGTTATTGTATACATATATGTGTATGTTTGTCTTATGAGCACATGTATTTAGTCATGAACAAATATAGTTGTGTCAACTCTCTCATCTCTGTGGAAGACCCATGTACATGTACTTATTTCTCTCCTTTTTTTTTTATACTTTTCTTTGTTTCATTTACATTTGTTGTTTGTTCTTTGTCTTGTTTTTGTATTTTTAATCAGATCATTGAGCTGAAAACCAAATGTTAAGAAAACTACAAATTGCCTATCATTGCTGACCTTCTCTTCCATTATTGATCTTAAGTGCACTGTTGAAAGAAGGAAAGGGTACAACAGTTATAAACTTGTGTGTTGCATCCAGTAAAATATGCAGAAGTACTTTATATCACACGTGTATGTTAACATTCAGAGAGTGTTTTTGCATTGGTGTAAGACAACATCTAGAATCCTGTCTCAGGCCAGTGTTAGTGCATACTGAAATCATGATCAAAGCTTTGCTTTTCTGCATTTCACACACCTTATATATGTAGTTATTAGATCTTTATTGTCAGTGTCACTGTCAGCACTTTCTCTGCCAGGTGAGAAAGCTGTGGAGATGCCCATAACGCCCTTGCATGGACTCAGGGTATTAAGTCGTGGCAACTGGGATCCATTAAATCCATTACAAAAGTGCATGATTTGATGGTACATGTATTTGAAACAACATTGTTGTTATGACCAGAGAGACACAGTGAAAAAAGTTGTATGTGATGTGGAAGAGAGAGCGCGACACTGAAAATTTTCCATTAAGAAAAGAAAATGAATTTAAAGTGGCAGGCTAGTGAAATTGTGATGTACAGTCAAGTTCGCTCAATGAGAACTCAGATAATCCGAATTTATGATAATTCAAATAAATACGAAACAACTGATTTTTTTTCCCCTCTTTGTGCCATTAAATGCCTCTCGCATAATTCAAAGCCATCGCCGTGAGTGTCCTTTAAATTGAACTGGTCAGCTCCGCCACAGAGGTTAAAATGGGCTTTTGTTATCTCCACATGATGAAAACACAGCATAAGGGATGGGGTGAGAGGGATTAGGCAATTAATTTATATGCGTGTATGGTGACTGTGCCCCACGTGGTGGCTTTTAGTGGGCCTATATGTTAAGGGGGGGGGGGGAGATACGAGGAGCAGCGACGTTGAGCAATCGATCGATAATCAAGCATCTTCACTGAGCCTTACAGTACAAGTAGACACGGTCAAACGTGTGTTTACGGTACTATTGTGATACTTCATGGGTAGGCAACCCTGTAAGGTGTTGCGCCTGTGTTACACTCACTGTCTTCACAGTTCTAGCACTGTGACTCTGTAGGTCCAGTCAGTTTCTACATTGTGCTTGCAGTTTTGCCTGCAGTTGACTAGCTTTATTTTTATAGATTAGATCTATGTGATGGCTTCCTCTAACCCACTGAAGAGAAAGAAGACAGCTCTTTCCACTGGGTCGAAAATGAAAATGCTGCAAGAAAGAGACAGAGGTGTGATGTCCAAAAAGGCCATAGCTGAAAAGTATGGCATTCCCAAATACACTGACAACAGTATTAAAAGAAAAAAATCGGGAACATGTGGAAAAAGCGGCAGCCTCTTCTTCTTCTTTTTTTTTTTTTGCCCCTTAGGTTATTAGACAGAGTTATTTCCCATGTTTAAAAAAAAAAAAAAAAAGTGGAAGACGATGTCTCATAAATCGAACTCACTAGGGTGGTCCCAGCAAATTTGATGTAAGTGGACTCGACTGTGTATCATGTTATCTGCCCAATGTCAAAAAGCCACTACAAGTTTAAATTTATACTACAACAATCAAGACATTTTATGAGACATTAGGACAGATCTACAAAAATTTCTCGCTGGGTTTTCTTACAGTTGGTATTATATATGTCGTTTCAAATTTCAATACATGTATAGCTATTACTTTCTTTGTCTGGTTGTTTTATTTCTTTAGTCTATGATGGAATTTAACATAAAACAACCTTAATCTGAGTTGGGCTTTGGATAGATGAGTCATTTTTGTTTTCCCCTAAGCTTCTCTTTGCTGTTAAAGTCTGCAGCCTCTATTTCAAGTTGTTTCATTCACTAGTGTATTTGTCAAGTCAGTTTCAGTAAACTGTAGCTTTTGCAGTTGTCTTAAACTGAGGCATGCAGTACTTGAAACATCAATATAAATTTTCATACAAGATCTGTAAGCATTTTTATTTTTATTATATTATTATTCTACCAATATTTGCCATGTAATATTCAGCAGTGATATGCTATAGTGTTTATGCTATGGTGTATTTGCTGTAACCTTTCAGCAGGGAAAATACATGTATGATCTTTGGCAATGTTGTTTTATTTTACAGAGCTTTTGTAAAAGAAGGTTGTATTTTTTTTTGTTTTTCAATGTAATACATACTGCTTTTCAAATTTTGAAAATTATTTTTGAATTTTGAATAATACATTTGGTTATTATATTGCAAAGCCGGTATGATCTGAACATGTGCACGGGAACTAGATTAGTACTTGGTTAGCTGGGAATCCTTGATAATGAGGCAAAATAGCATATTTTATGGTATTGATTTAGATCTGTTGTATCCCAGTTATGAAAATGTTTAGGGTTTTCAAAGTAGTGCAATGTTCTGGAAATTTGGATGTTGAGATGTCATGACAATAATGGTCCTCAGCATAAATCAGCAGTTTTATAATTTCAGATTGCACGATTATGTTACATACAAAAATATTGACATGGTTTAATTTAGTTTAAATGGCCCTTCTGATCAGAATGACAATATGTTCACACTGACCAACAAGATGCACAAAACCTTTCTTCAAGTTAAATCATCTATTTGTGTTCACACCATGCCTTCTTTGACGACCAAGTTCCTTTTTATGGCTGAAAGGGTTTTTCACTTTTACTGCTTTTAACTTGTAGAATTTCATTAACAGTGGCTTTGTAGCCTGGATCAGGTGAACATTTGTTTCAAGGTATCAGAGCACCATGAAAAAACAAACGACTTCAAATAGGCATTAAAAAAAAGAGTGTGTTATCCTAATTTGAAAAAAAAAAAATAGACTGAAGCAAATTTTTGACTGAAGCAAATTTTTTTTATTCTTATGCTGGCACAGGTAGGCCCAATGTCTTTTCTTTCTGCTCTAATAAACACCTTGATTTGTAACAAAAATATAAGATACATAGGTCACCACTGTGCCATCAGCATCATTACCCTCATTTAATTATAAAAATGTAATGCAAGAAGAAAGTTACTGTCTGTTGTGGCTGCTCTGTCGTCATCATTAAGGAAGCTCAACATGAATTTCTGATATTTTCTCTCTGGTATGAATACACTGTTTCCCATTGTTGTTTGGCCATTGTCAGTTGTCCAACAATTGATTTTTCTGGCCTGAATGTGCTTGCATGTAGTAAATTTAGAAGTATTGTTGGCACAGTGAAACAAAGTCAGTTAGGAAGAGACAGGTTTGTTCAACAGGTAGACCTACAAGTTAAAATATTTTCCCTGCCCTATTCAAATAAGGAGTCTCGGTGTTTGTTATTTTTTTAAAATGTAAAATGGGATATTTATGATTAGGAGAGTCCACAGTGCTTTAACCAGCTAGAATTAAATGTTTGCCAACTTTTCTAGTTGCTGTTTAATTTGATAGTACCTTTTATCTAGTGTCTGGGATGTTTAATTTGAGGCACGGAGGGTGCAGATGTGGGAAACAAAGTTTGCCTTTATGACTGGTTGTGATATTTCACAAGTTGATGTTCAGTTCCCTGGGTGAGATTTCAAAGTACAACCACAATCATGCATCTGTATTTTTTTTTTAACAGCTGTACACAAATTGTCATTAAATGTTACTTAAAAAGTATACTCTCTTCAGTTTGTATCGTGTGTGGTCCATTTGTTTAAACAGGCTCATAGTTAAGCCAGTGGCATGAGCTTTGCTTTGAAAGAAGTGAATTTTAAAGATTACATTTATGGCACAGGCATACATTTATTAATGACAATTACATGTATTCATGTATACATTTTATTTTTATCATGAGAGGCATTATGAGTGGTATGGCTGTAGTGTAAATATAATTTATAGGTTTTTAGTTTTACATACACCTGGTGACCACCATGACACAGTACTGACAGAATGTGAATAAATCCATGTGTACTAACTGCCCTTTTGGTTCCTTCTATCTTCTTTGTCCTCTGTTGGGAGAAATACTTTACTAGAAAGAGTCCATAATATGATTTGCAAGAACTAAAATGACATAGAAATACATATTAGTTAGAATGAGGAGACAGGAAAAAAATCAGCAATTTTGTTTCATGACTGATTGTGAGAAACTGACAGGCGGAAAAACCACTGGAAACAATTCTGAGTGCTTTTGTTTTGAGTATCCTTGTAAAGCAATCCTTCAGAGAAAATAAAAACAGATGGAGAGGGAAAAAAAAAAACGCACAAGAAAAAGACCAAAACAAAACAAAAAGAATACAAAAACAGAGGATATGTACTTGTTCTACTATTTGACCCATTGAAAAAATGAATGGATGAAAGGAACAAAACATTACACCAACAGACATTATCATTAAATGGTGTTTTTTGTTGATGTTCCTTGTAAAGCAATCAATATTAGGGGAAAATGAAATACAAGAACAAAAAAAAAAAAAAAAATTAAAAAGTGTTTGAAAACCAAATACAAAGAAAGAAAAGTGGGGAAAAAAGCAAATTGTATATCTTCTATATCTCATTCTTTTTTATTATTGATCCAACAAAGAAACACACTGCAAACAATGGAAGAATGATTTTGCCATTGTCTGTTGCAAATCATTCCATCAGCTAACAGAAATTAAAACAATCACTAAATTTCAGAATTCTGCTACTGGCTTAAGCTGTAAAAAGGAATCACCTAACTCAGGATCCACAATCAGTTGCATTTGTTTTATTACGTCATTGACAGCTATGATCTAAAACTCTACAAACATTCAGATACTGATATGACATGATTATCCCTGACATGTAACATCAAGAAAAGAAGTATATATGACAAAAATTACCATTAAATCTGATTTTAATACGAACAACAAAATGATCTGTTTTTTTTTTTTTTCATAGGAAATTCAAATTTTTCCAAGAAGAATGCTCAAAATCAGGAGACGCTTGCACTTCAGTTTTTGGAAGATGCACTTGTGCTTAGGTGCCATGAGATGCAAATAGATTTTGACAAAAATCAGGTGACAAGTTAAAAAAAAAAAACTGTCACCATAAAACACAAAAAGATTTTTGTTGTCAAGGTTCAAGTCATGAGGAACAAGCAAACCGTGCTCTTTCAGTACTCATATGAACTTGAATTAGAGGTTAAACATTTGTAAATGGATACACAGATAAAGAAGATTTAAAAATATGACAGGTAAACATTTGTATTCCATCACATAGAAAAACAGCAGTTTTTCTCTGTAAAGTTTGACGTCATGGGAACAACTAAACAATGCCACACGGGCAAGGTTTTTTGACACAACCTGAAATTACTCACAAAAGTGAATATATAAACGCTCAGCAATATCCATACTTTCACCTATGACTCAATACATTTAGAACTCAATGGCCACCTATAGGACAGGAAGATCAATGCATCAGGGGGTATTCCCATCACCCGGTATGAGCATATTGTCATATTACACCACTCTGCACCCAAATTGGTTCATATCTTCAGGACACAAAGCTATCAGAATCAACCAGTTTTAGTTCAAACTGGTGTAGTCTGACAAAGTGGACATAGGTGATATGGACACCTGCCCGGACACGCTGACCCTCCAATCCAGTCAAGAAATCATTCATAAAGCTATGGAATAAACCTCTGGTGTCTTGCATGGCACAAACCGGTCTCAGGTAAAATGTAAATAAATGTGCTATTATTTGTGAGCAAACACCAAAGAGAGAGAGAGGAAACAATTAATGCTGTGAAAGGTAAAGTAAAAAAAAGAAGGAAAAAAATATTTTAAAAATCCGGACATAGCTGAGACGAAAAAAAAAAAAGTTATCACTGGTGAAAAATAAATTGATAATATCATCAGTTATGTGCAAAAACTGCAAACAATAATTACATGCTTAGAAGAAAGTCAAAAATGTGTTGGGATTCACTAAAGGTCTGGTTGTAAGTGAGACTAGAAGCATAACTTCCACAGATAAAAAGGTGGCTGTGATAGCAGAGTTCATAATCTGATGACTGACAAGCAAAACTACATCTGACTAGCGAAACAGAATTGTCATATTTCTAACAAGCAACATCAGCATATATATATACATGAGACGTGACACGATGAAATCAGGCGCTCGTCAAACTGAGCCGACTGGAGAGATCATGTGTTTTTCAACAGTGAATGAGTTTTTGACGCATTTTTTTTTTTTTTTACGGAATCCTTCTATATCAATCTAAAAATGCATTTCAGGGTTCAGTTTATGAAACAGATGAGTAAAAGCCCAACAATTGTAATTTTGTGGCATGGCCTAACAAGGATTAATAAGGATTTACAAAAGTGATTAGCCATTTTCTCGGTGAATTCAGCTTCAACAACAGGTCACCACCTTCGTCTTTAAGATAGAACAACAATTTTTTCACACATTTATAGGGAAATGAATAATCTTTACACTGATACCAATAACTCCATATGCTCAAAATTTGACGTGAGCCTCATTTCATCATGTCGCATCTCATATATCCTTTCTGCTAAGGGCGCACACACAAGATAAGATGACTTTACTAACTCACTTGAGTCTACTACAGCACATGTTTTGGGATTGCATGTCGAATGCCAAGAATGGACATCATAATATCCATGAGATGGACTACTAGTCTTATTTTTTCTTTCACTCATCTTTCCACAGAAAGGCAGGAACCATCACAGGAAATGTAATTTACTTGCTGCTGATATTTTGCTTCCGTAACTTGCAACCAGATATAGTCTTAATAGTATATATATTATTATTATTATGTAGAGCAATATAGTCAAACTGCATAACAATTATCCCTTGTGCTAAGAAAACCATTGTGTTAATTTCGAATTGGTGTACATAAACAAGATTTCAAGTGTAATAGTGGATGTAGTGGTGGTTTTAGTGATGAACTGAGGAACTATAGCTTTCATTTAAACCCAGAATTTGTAACTGATGATGACAACAACAAAAACTGAATGCATTTTGATTCTCTTGGAAGGATAACAAAACTGAATTCTAAACAAAAATTGATACTGGTAAATTTGTTTGTTTCTTCGAACAGAAATATTATTTCTGTAGACTGTCATATGTAAGCGTATTTCTGTGGTATAGATACTTATTGTGCAACATAAAATGGCGAGGCTCCGTCTGATTAAAATTAAAAAAATAGTCCAAACTCAAGTGAGTTAATAAACAGACCAAGGGGTTCCCCTCAAGTGTCACAACCAAGACTACCAAGAATTTCTGTCTCAGTAGTATGATGACAGATTATCACACAAAACCAAACTTTCCTCAGAAAATAATATGAACTCTGTTATGTAACATAAAATAATGGAATGATGTGATAATATTCATAACAAAATGGTATCTTTTATAGGAAGCATTTTACATTCAGAAAAAAAAAAAAAAAATGAACACAAAATTTGTAGCAGCACTTGTGAGATTCGCTGTGGCCTTGAATCAATCAATCATTTTCCTTAGCCAATTTTAAAAGTTTAAAAGCAACCAGGCATCTTGTAAACAAACAAATCTTCTACAATCACTTTGTCATAGACATGGATCAAAGCTGCCTCTAGGTTGTTCAATAAAGAAAAAGAAAATCAGTAAATTCCCTTATTCCAAGCATCCATGTATGACTGGGTTACAATGAGCGAGCCTGTAATAACAGTAAATAACACCGGAAACAAAAAGGTATTATTTGGTGAACCTATTATAACATTAAACATACTTGACCCTACTATCTACGACCACACCAAAACTGGCAGTCTATGACAATACATAGCCATAACAAATATCCAGTGCGCAGAAGTTTAACAATGCATTGTCTACTATATTCTGGAATGTCATTGGGAAGATTTTGCTACAAGTTCAGCCCATAACCAGCTCTGTCTTGTTTTCCTTAGTGATCAACTGAACCAGACTGCCTGATGTTGGACGATCTCCATTCAACCACTTGAAGAACAGCCTAAACATTATAAGAAATATAAAATTATGATATTTCTATCACAATATCAATGTTTTTCTACATCATATACACAAAATACAAATACACGAATGCTGGGCATAATTTCAGCATATTATCAACAAGAATTTATTTTTTTTCATAAGCATAGTTTCAATTTTTTTTTTTTTTTTTACATATTTTTGAATCATTATTAAATTTTTGCATGTATACAGCACATACATCTGTTTTTTTTTTCTCTCTCTTGAATTCCCCTTCCCAAATAAAGACTTAAGTTGGGATGTAAAATTTCATTTAAAAGGCATGGTTATTTATGTTTATCTTTATTTCCTTTTCTAAAGTGTGTGTAACTCTATGGTGCAGCTCTGTACTGCAGCACTTGCATTGTGTATACAATTTAAATACATCTGTACTGTCACAATCTCTAGAAATTAAGAATGACCATAGTCTGATATTCACAGATCTACATGAGAAAACTTAGTCTGATATTCACAGATCTACATGAGAAAACTAACTCTGGGAATAGCATGTCTAATTTTAACTCGTCTGTTAGTTAATTAAAACAT
This sequence comes from Peronia verruculata, assembly GCA_038406235.1. NCBI lineage: Eukaryota > Metazoa > Mollusca > Gastropoda > Systellommatophora > Onchidiidae > Peronia > Peronia verruculata. The sequence goes on along the minus strand of JBCAUA010000001.1, from coordinate 6,623,370 downwards.
CGGGTAAGGAGAGGTTTTGGTAAAACTCATTTAAAATGCAGCTGGATTACACTTTACAATTCATTAAATCTCTCTGCAATGGGATCTAGATCCAATTCAATTTGTTCCATGCTCACCTGCATCAAAAGTACTTTTTTTGTTGTTGTTTGTTTGTCTCTTATACAATATGTAATATGTAGATCTAGATCTCGATGATATATTTCATGCAGTTCCAAATTTCCTAGATCTAGAACTACAGAGGTACGCAGCAAAAAGGTTGCGTAATACTAATAACTAGATCTGTGTCTACGAAAGATTATGAACATTAAATTATTACGAGATGACCGGATGATGGCGCAACATTATTTATATACATGAAAGCTTTCTTTGATTTAATGGATCTAGATCCATTTCTTTCTCTTCCTAGATCTAGATCTACAATAGATCTACCCTGTAGATCGCGGAATGCTCAGCCGAAGATCTCGACGAGATCTCAGTCAGAAGGCCTACTGACTAGATCTAGATCATTTTCTCTCTCTGTCTGTATAGCTACTCATGACGGGATTGTCAAGTGATAGCCTTTTGCACTTAACAAATAGTCTACGTCGGCTGGACTCAATGATGAGTCTAGATCTTTTACTCAGAGGATGTAAATGTGATTCGATATCCTAGGCTAACACAAGTCGACATTGCGTTGCCCATTCGTATCGTCATTTCAGGCATGCCATTAATATTCTAAAATCAAATTGAAAGTCGAAAAAAAAAAAAAAAAAGCAATTTTTACAGAAAAATAAAAAATCAAAAGATTTAAATCACAATTTTTTTATTAAAAAAAAAAAATAAAAAAAAATTGGTTGATTTAAATCATTCTGATTTAAATCAAAACAACCCTGATTCAAGCACTTTCAAGGACCATATGAACCTTGTATATAGTGCAGCATTCAAATGGAAGATAAATGTTTCGGGCAGATACTTACTCTGCAACAAATTCCAAGGGAGTCCAAGTTGAAAAGTCAGCAGATGACATCCATTTCCTATTCATAGGAGTATCCAGTGTCACTCTGTTCAGGAAATACAGTAAATTTAACAAATGTACAAAGCCCAGAAAAGGAAAATATGAAATATTTAAAGAAAGAAAATGGATCAAGAGGGAGAAATCCTCAAGGAAGCATTTCACTTCAAGAGAATCTAGTTGTTTTTTTGTTTTTTTTTGCATACTGTGTAAATAATTTTTCTTTAAAAGGAAAGGGGTGGGGTGGGCATTCAGTGGGGATTTAATTCACTCAATCCTGTGACTGAGAAATCTCAGTTGCCAAGTTTTTCGTCTCTGTTTTGTTTTTCTCTCAGCAAATTGTTATAAATTTTACATGATTGTTATTCCCAGTTAATTTCCAGTAGAAAGGCTGCAGAATTGACAGCCTAGCTTCATTTTATGTGGAGAAAACAAACATTCTGTGAACTGAGTGAAGCTGGTATTGTGTTCACACAAGGCAGTATAGCGACTAGCACGATCAGCTGATCTTTACATGTAAAGTTGGCTTAACAAAATTGATTTGCTTCACTTGAAGTTCTTGAAATTGTTCAAGCAGAATAATCAGGCATTGGGTTTTCTTCAAAGGATGAGGAGTTTGATCCTTATATAAAAACATGACACAAAGATATGACTGCCAACCAGCACAGATGGAAGACAGAGACAGGATGTCTGTTTACTTAAAATTTGAGCTCTAGATCTGGACATAAATCTATCTTTTAAAGTACAAATACCTAGAGTGATATGATTTGATCTACGTATGGCAGAACCATTAGTTGTGAAATTGTCATCATTCTAGATTTAGATCTAGGTCCAGCTCTAGGACTGTCCAAAATTCTTTTTTGTCAAAAAAGTCTGAACCCTCAGAAAATTGCATTTCAAAATGACAAAAATTGCATTTGAAACACCAAAAATTGCATGCAAATATCCCCCAAAATTGCAAGCTAAATTTATAACAGAGAAAAACATCTCTTGCTGACCACACTTCTCGGAGAATTAGCTGTTAAGTCATTTTTATTGTAAAGTTTGATTACTGTCTGATGTACAACAATTTCAATTTCAAGAGTATCCCTGAAAGATTCATGAAACATTTGAGACTGGATGTTTCATTCCTTTCTATTTCTGTTCACAAGCTTCGTCGTACTAGTAACCACTAGAGAGCTTTTTTCACAATTAATAATAAAACTGATATTTCCAGTCATAGACCATTTAGGGGAGTGACAAGGAAATCAGAACCAAAAACAAATTTCCACAAAGTTCACTTGTCACAAATTTGCTATAAATCTCTTGGCATTTTTTTATAAAGACTATATGTATAGGAAAGAAAAAAAATTCAGCACTCTGTCTTGGCAAAATCTGATTGAAGTTAAAGATGGAAAAGATGTTGTCACATTTAGTGTCTGCAGAATTTATCAGACACCTCCCTCTGCGGGTCAGAGAGAAGCTTCCATTTGCCAAACCAGCATACTAACACTAGTCCTAAAAAATGGACCACGCCTACAAAGTTAA
>JBCAUA010000001.1:6576401-6595981 GCA_038406235.1 Peronia verruculata | reverse complement strand
AAGGCCAAGCTCAAAACAGCACACATGCATACTGGAACATTCGCGGTTGCACTATAACTGGTTACATGACTATACCTATAACCTCTTGCGTGTGTACTACACAACATGATTCGTTACATAGGGGTGAGGGCAGTATTTCTTTGTCCATGTAGGTGCAAGTAAAGAGGTTTGGGCAGGGCATGCCGGGTGGGGGAGATAAAGAGTAATCTTCACGATGTTTAGGAATATTCTGCGATATCGTAGATCTGACATGCGCAGGCAGTGATCTAGGAGTGGCCAGGAATTAAACTGTTTATTGCCTACACTCTGCAGCACATTACTCTAGCCTACCAGTTTCAATTTTTCATTGATAAAAAAAGTGTTACTGTTATACATTTTTCTAATTATGCAAAATGCATTCACAGGCTTTGTAAGAGGGGCGCTTATCAAGGGAAATAATTAATAGTAATGACGAGTCAATGTATGGGTTGTCCTTAGGCGTCCCTGTACCAGGCCGAACATCCATGGTAGGCATTGAAGGCTGACTGTTTACATCACAAGATTTAAAACACCATTTAAAAAATCAATAACAAGAGGCCAAATTGTTTACCTTAACAAAAGTTTATTCATACAAATCATAACTTGGCAAAAATGAGACACAAATTAATTTTAACAGATCAGTGACATGAAAACATTCATTACTTTCGTAGATGAGAAATATGTCAGACATTTATAACTATAGTCAAATTAAGAAAAGGCCGCCAAATCGGTGAGTGTAATGAATCATGGTTAAATATATTGTTGTGTTGGATACACGTGTGTACGTGTGGGCGGATTATTTACACTGAGCCTATGCAAGTGTGTGTGCATATGCTGGCCTATGGAGATACTGCATCATGGAACATGTATGAGATACTCTCTATGCATTTTGTGCTGAATGGTGTAGATCTCGTGTGTGTGTATTATGTCGTAATATATCACTATGTCACGGTTTTATGTTTGTTTGTACCGGATGTGACCCAGAGAGAATGCTTTAGCAATGACTAGAGGCTTGTGGAAAATTCCAGTAAGAAAGAGAATGAGAGAGGAAGTTCAGGTACTAGACGGGCCAGCATCTATATAAAGGCTCAAGCAGAGATCAAGGTCGTCGCAGTAAGAGAGAAGAGTGCAGAGAGGGAGAGAGAGAGAGAGAGCTGTGTGCATTGAAATTAGACAGCTGCCCTGAAGCGTGTATTGTCATCAAGCACCTGCAATAAATTCTGTATTGTTTCGACGATGGAAATTCCTGTTGTTATTTCTTCACCACTGTGTGCATCTCATCTGTATCCACCGCCTGATCACCACTTACAACGTCATGACTCATGCCCATTCAACATCAACACCCAGAAAGTTCGTGTCAGTGAGCACCATGCATGCTGAGTTCAACAAGAGTCACATGATCTTAGTTTCGCTCACCGAAGTTTCGTCGTCTCAGAATGACAGTGTCCAATCTATGTTATAAAGTCATTGCAGTTAAAACAGTTTAATTCTAGGGCCACGATTTATTGCCAGCCTTCAAATGACACCGGTTACTTAGCCTGTTTATAGGGACGCCTAGGGTCATCCCCATTGTTTTATGGTCTCTGTTGGATATTAAGAAATAAAAGTCCTGGTCCTTTTGATTTCTTAATGTCAGAATTCCACTGTACAAAATGTGACATGTAATTTCAATGTCTTAAACAATGTCATCATCTCTTCTTGATAAGGTTGTTTATTCAGTGTTCTAGTTTATAGTGCACCTGACAGAAATTTTTTGGACCCCTTGATACCTAAATATTGTTGTAGTTGCTAGACTGTAACAAAGCTAGCTTTTTATTCTTGAGATGTCGCTGTAAACTTGGGTTTGACTAGAAATATATCCACCCATTGTTCATCTGTCTAGGTCACTATGTAAGTACGTGTCATATTTGAACAGGTGTTGATGTTTGATATCAGAGAAATGCTTTCATTATCCCCTGTGTTCCCCTTTACTTTCAGAGTTGTTGTCACAATTATCCAGTGTACGTAACAGAGCTGCTGCAGCACAAAGTGTTTCTTCCCAGTTGCAACAACTGGAGATGCAGCTACAGTCTACTAGGTCAGTATTTAAGTAGGTATCTTTTCCAAGACATTCTGTTCTTGTTATGTTACTGTAATACAATGCATGTTTGCTGTGGCCACACAATAAATAAGGGAATTCATTTAACCCCTCTTGATAACATTGTTTAAGCATAGTTTTGCTGTTGAAAAGTGTTGTGATTCTTTTAAAGTACGAGTATTTAGTATTCACGTTGTATTGATATTTGAGTATCTGAATTTGTGTGAAAGTGAAGGGATTAAATCAGAGGGTGGGGGGAGCATAGACTCAGGGATTTCATATTAGTATAACATTGAAACTTCCATCGCTCAATGTTTTGAACCAGAGTGACTGATATATCTGTTTTGCCTATAAATGCTCATGACTGGAATGACAGATATCGTACCTATAAATCAATTTTGGACAAATAATGGAACTGAAATAGAGTAGTGAGACTGATATACCTGTCATTTGAGTCATGAGCATTTACAGCCAAGACCAAGACATTGGTAATTCAAGTACAACAGGGCAAAAAATCTGATGCAGCTCTGGTATGTTTGTGTCCGGGGGGGGGGGCCTGGGCTCAGGAGCTCAATATTGAAAAATTTAGGTAGATACACATTACACATGAATGTGGTCCAGTGAACGTTTTGTGTCACAGATGAATGTGAAGACATTGACTAGAAATGAATATTAACTGGATGTTTTCAGACAACAGCTGGAGCGTTTACCACGGAGACAAGCAGAGCAAAGCAAACTACCATCCTCCACCAATCCTGTTCCCTCTCAGCCAGAGCCTACAAGTATCCCAGCAGCTGCAACCAAATCAGATTCACAGTTTCTTCTCTCAAAGTAAGCTATCAAAATAAATGCCAAAAATATTCCTGGGCAAAGATACAGGTAACAAAACTGACATACCTGGTCCCCAGAAAGTTATGAAAAAAAGTGGTCAAAAGTTGTGCTGGAAATCTGCAAAAGTTGCTCTTATTTATCATTTGTTTGAATGGAAAAACGTGGTACAAATGGAATTAGGGGACAAGTCAGCCATGATAACTATAATAACTCTCTTATTATGAATGAGAATGCACACTAAATTCTGTATGAATGATCTGAATATACATGTATCACAAGGTGGTGTATACATTTTTAATCCTGGGCGTCGAACACAAAAAAAAAAAATATTTAAAATGTTTGTTTATTTATTATATTTATTTTTTTTTTTTGTATTTTGTGCATCAATGCGTAGACCTACTTTTTTTTTTTTTTGGCGACTCGTCAGTAAAGCTGCATACATTTCAATTTATTAAATTTTGTGCCTTATTAAAAAAAAAAAAAACTGGATTAAAGCTCTTATTTTAAAACTTTCAGAAAAGCTGGACTAATTTTCACATTTCGCAGCTTTTTGAATCTATTGATGCTGCTGTATTGTAGCTTTTATTTAGCATCTTGTTGGAAAGGCTGCTTCAATTCTCACATTTCGCAGGTTGTCCAAAAGCTGGAGTTTAAAATGTTTTGCAAAACTGCTATAATTTTGTAATAAGCTACAACTTGTCATAGAAGCTGCATAAAGTAAAGTTCATATTTTGCAGCTTATCGCAAAACCTGCATTATTTTTCTCATACTGTAACTTGTCGTAAAAGCTGTATCAAAGGCATACATGTTGTGATAATTTGTCAGAGAACTTCTGTATCTTATTTTGCATCGTATCCGAAGAATTAAATTTATGTTCGCAATTTGCAGTATGTTGAACAATATATTCCAGATCTAAAAAAAAAAAGGGAGGGGGGGGGGGCCCACCCCTGTATAGCCGGAACATTACAATAGAAGTTTGATTACTTGATGATAATTATTGTTATTGTAAGTAGATTTATATGTAGATAATTATAACTGTAATCTAGCATATTTAAGAGGCTAACATTATAAAAATTTGTGACAAAAAAGAAAAAGAAAGAATGAAAGAAAGAAAAGCACCATTGGTAAAGTAGATCTAGATCTCAGGAGTAGAATTGCTCTTCATTGGTATCCCTTTTATTTTAATAGTTTTATTGGGGCATTCCATAACACAACTCAACAACTGGACTAATGGTAGCGTATAAAAATTGAATACAAAATAATTCAAAACACATGGTAGGAGAAAAAGACGAGATTTACTGACAACGTGAAACCCCAATCCGAAAATCGAGGCTACTGTTTTTTGCGATGATTTACATATAGATCTAGACTAGATCTGCAGTGCCGATATGTTGAAACGGGACGAGCGACGGTAGGGACTCCAAAATTACTATTTAGATATCCAGCCTAGATTTTGATTTGATTAGTTCTATTTTGGTGGGCTAGGCCTTCGCACTAAACTCAAGATCATACCCCAACTACATGTACACGGTACCATATCTTGATCAACCTGATCTAGATTCTATATCTAGATCGGTCGGCCTGACGAGAGAGGCTAGGCCTCCTGCTCTTCAAAAATTGAAGAGTCTGGCCATACCAAATAGTAGGCTTACAACCATGCCTAGGCCTAGCCTAGATCTATCTATCATGAATGTCTGTATTGTGAGGCAAAATAATGATAACAAAATATAAATCTATATATTTTCTTAAAATTTATTTATTATTATTTTTTTCCTATTTTGACAGAATTGGGGGGTCTGTATTGTGAGACGAAATAATGATAACAAAATATAGATCTATATATTTTCTTAAAATTTATTTTATTATTTTTCCTATTTTGGAAAAAAATTAAAAAGTTACGAAAATTGATAAAAATTGGACAAATTTAGGAAAATCATGCAGTGCATAAATTCGTGCAAAAGTTTCAAAAACAAATTTCTGGGGGGCCAGCTATACTGGTGTATCACATGTCCTTGTGGGTGATACTTCAGTGACTGTTCATCGGGCATGGTGAGACAGCACAATTAAAATACTTAAAGTTGACTCATCTGCTTCAAATTTATCCATAGATTCCTAAAAAGTATTTGAGCTTGAGCTCAGAATGAGAAAAATTGTTCATTCATTGCATGTGATATGATATCATTGTTGTATTGCTCAATCAGGGACTGTGCATGCAGTAGCAGATCTCTTTGGTATTCAAAAGTTGGACAAAGCTTGCTGTTCTAAGTATATAAATTTATTGCTTTTATGTGGTTTCCCTGATTTTGACTAGTGAGATCTCCAGTCAAACCATATAAAGTTTGTCAGTCATATATTAATAACACTCGGTGAAAGTGTCTCGAATGATTTAAAAAAATTTTTTTTTATAACCAGTGATGTTGTGAAAAATAAGAATCTTTTTTCTGATTTCTGCTTCTTTTCAGATTAAGTGCTGAAAGTGCAGGGATGGATCTTGGTGTAAATGCGGGGGAGAGTGATATCTCGCAACGCAATGTTTTTGTACAGGAGCTGCTTCTGGCCACTTTAACAGAACAGCTCAGTTTGATAACTGAAGTTGATGGGGATGACCCAAGTTCCATATTGGAAGCTCTTCGCTCACCAGAGTCAGAAAGTGAGCAAGGATCTTCTGCTGTTCAGAAGGAAAACAGAAATATGGTTGAATTGCCTAGCAAGTCCCGCAGTATTCGGACGGCGGACAAAGCCGTGGGTGGGGCAGTGGAGAAAACGCCGGGACAGGGAGCCAGACCTGTGTCAGCAGGTGCTCATCGGGAAAATCCTTGGGGTCATGCGGGTAGTACAGCCTCAGCCAGCAGCCCAAGAGCAGTGTGTGGCCCTATCACTGTGTCAAACACAGTGGCAGTCCATGGTCCCAATCTTGGCTCCTCTGGTGGAGTCAGCATGATGCAAGGCAGAGCGTCAGCACCCCATGGGGGCAGAGAGAGGGGTTTGAATCCAGCCTCAGCAAAAAGGAGCATGCTCAAACACATGCCACCCCAACGAGGAGCGTCTGACACAGATCCGCCTCCACACTAACCTTCATAGTCTATGCTTGAGGACTTTCATACCTTTCTAGCTGAGTACTACAAAGCCTAGAGAAGCCACTCTGCCATCAGTAAATTATATGGAGAATGTCACTTCAAATGATAGAACATCAATTTCTTTTGTCACCCCCAAAATTTTGTTTAACTTACTTGCACCTTAAGATGGCTGTTTGTATTTCATTTTCATGGATTAATCCCAGGACGAGACGTGTTATTGTTGATTGCTATACAAAACCATCCCAGAAACAGGTTTTTTTTTTTTTTTCTCTTGGATCAACTATCCCTTCAGTGATTTCATTCATTTGATTTTCAAGCCTCTTCTTATTGTTGAAGATGTTATTTGAAGTGAAAGCTAGTGTTTTCTTAACTGTGTAACTGTACATAGATCAGCTTTGACTCAAGTGGCTGTTTGTCTCATGTATGTGGAGAACAAGTGGAAATGTACAAGTTTGCTATATGTATTGATGTTTCAATTATCAATGAAACTGTGATATTGTTTATTGTGCTTTTTTTTTTTCTGTCCTTAAAAAAAAAAAAAAAAAGCGAGATGTTCTTTATGGAAAAAAAATATACTAAAACAAGAAATGAATAAAAACTAAAAAACAAAAGGGAAATCAATATACAGGATAAACCAGAAAAAGAATAAATTTGTATATAATAGAGCTGATAATTTTTCCCCATGCTTTTTTTATTCCGCAGAAGGTTGTCAAAATGTCACAGAATCACTTGTCTGCCATGTTTAAATGAGCTTGATGTATTGTAGGCTGCACTTGCTTAATCTTAATCTTCTTAGTGATTTCACACCAGTTAATGATAATAAGCAAAAAGAGAAAGAGAAAGGAAAGACAAAAGAGTTATGAGTTATTGCTTTCTTTATTAAGTGGTGAAAGCTTTACATTTTGACAGGAACTTAGTTACATCTGAGGGGGAAAAACTTTCAAAAACTGTTTGTTAATTTTTTTTTATTTTTTGTTTGTTTTTTGTTTTTGTTGCAGTGGCAAGCTCAGATTTCTATAATGTTTAATAAAATCAGTTTTTGCATATGCCATCACGTCAGGTATTTTCATTCATAGACATTTTTTTTTTAACATTAGTTGTCAGATGCATATAACAGCATTTTTTTTTTTTCTTTAACTTTGTATCCCATAGAGTACAGACCAGAATGCATCATTGTTGACAGATTATTTGTTAAACTTCTTACTCGTTCTTGTAAACCAGTATGTGACAATACAGTACAGAAGTGCACGGGTTTAGAAAAGCAATTTTGTTACAAATCAGGAAAGAGACAGCACTGTCTTGGTATTCACAATGAATCCATCATATTTTACAATCGGAAGTAAGGAAAGATCCAAATGCAGAAAAGAAGGGGGGGGGGGGGGAAGAGAGGAGAGCATACTTCGTGTGAGATAAACTGTGCTTGGTTGGTTTGGGGCATGAGAAACTTCTGTGACATTCATTATGAAATTATAATGGGCAAGCAAGGAGAGCCAGTTCCTGCATCTCCCATCATCTGCATTTTTATTTTCTCAACATATGCATTGATTCATGAAATTCTTACCAGATCAGATCGGTTTTCTACTTATTCTGTGAAGGGTGTTTTAGTATGGCCAAACTAGCCATGTAGCTACCATTGTCACCAAGAATAATGTATCATTGGAGAGGGATGTGGTGAATTGTGTTGTGACATTCAGTGAGAGGTCTTCCTGTTAGTAATTTTCAAAACACCAGTGCTATACTTTTGGAAGGAAAAAGGGACAGTTATTGGTGATATAACAACAAGCACCTGATTAAGTGAAATATGTATTTTGGTATGTCTGAACCCTTCTTTCGAACAGAGCATATTGAAATATAACTCTCTGGTTAAATATGCAGCATACTGTATTTCCATTACATTGAAAATTATATTTATATATTTATGTTGTTTGAACAGATATGCACAACAAAATCTTTAAAATTAATATTATGTATTAACAATTCAAGAGAGTTATCATCTCTTTCTTATGTCTTAATGTAATGGAAGCAGAGAGAAACAAATGACCCAGCCATCCAGATCTAAGAAAGCACTAGTTATTTCTGCTAGCATGTGGATGTCATTACATGAATTCAGTTTGTTTTTTGAAGTGTGATTTGAAAGAATTATATTTATCATGTAGGCAGGTTCATTGGTCAGTGGAATACAGATTGAAAGTAGAAAAAAAAACAAAAAAACGGTACAGTGATCTCCACTTAAGAACCCAGTCATTAGGAGACAAACAAAGCGGGCTCTTAGGCGGATGGGTTCTTAATCTTAGGCGAATTGAAAAATTATACAACCCATCTGACCACAGATTGTCTTCACTACCATGATTAGTTGATCGCAACTGTTAGTTAAGAGATTTATCAATTTGAATAAGTACAGCCTGCTTCCCTGTGTGTATTATGATTAGATGTAGCAATGATAATTCCTGATCTTTTTAGCGTTTAGTTACATCCATACAGTGTACTGTAAATGCTTAAACGTCATTGAGTTTTCACATAATGGTATCATTGTTGATAACATATTTGCTGTGCTACCCCGCAGATAATCGCACGAGTGACTGAAGGGTTTACAGGCCAACCAAAGTAGCAAAAAAGCTGACCAGTCAGGAGGCTTAACTTACACCGCTTTATCCCTAAAGCCAAACAAAGAAATGGTTATGGGTTAGTCAACAAAGTGGCTTGATTATGCAGTCATACATCAACCATCACTTCCACTCCCTTGGCTACCTGTTCCCTCCACCCCCATCCCCATTTTACTGCACATGAAAATAAGTACATGAAAATAAACACTGTGTGTTTCTCTCAAGTGGACATTATGATGCGAAATTATACCACAAGTACTCTGGTATCTTGGTCCGATACTGGGCTCTTAGGCGGATTTTTTTATTTGGGAGCACCCAGAACGCGTTCTTAGAGGGGTAAATTATATAGGAAAAATTCCGTTTCGCAGCAGAGGCTGGTTCTTAGGTGGACTGGGCTCTTGAGATCACTGTACCATTATCACAATACAGATTCTGATGTATGATTATGTGATAATGTGAAATATGTATTCACATCAAGGAGAAGGAAAGGCCTGGGTTAATCATAGCCATGAAAATGAGTACATTTCTACTCCTGCTCATTGCAGTATATGAATTTGGAAAGAAAATTGGTGCATTTTTCTGTATGATACTAGAGCAAAATATAAGTAGTGGTAGTTTTTATGAACAGTCACAAGGTGGTGCAAGTGAACTAGCATTATGTAGTGTAGTGAGAAGCTATTACTTCAGAGCTTTTTAACCTATTCCAAACTTTGTAGTGCTTGTGACTGTTTTTTTTTTTCGCCCAGTAATGAAAAAAATTATGAATTTTTTTTAATGACTGAGCAGCAGTTTGTGTGCGCAGTTACACATTTAATGTTTACTGCGTTGTATTTGAATTGAAAAGTGTCCAATTTTCCATTGGACAAGGTGTTGCAATGAGATTTCAATGTCTATGGCTTAAAATAGTCGCCTTGCAAAAAACGCAAGGATTACCCATAGTGATTACTTGCCACATTCTCGTTTTCCTGTTTTTCTTTTGTATTGCATGACATGCCTTTATGTTGGACAATTCCAGTCGAGCAAAAGGGTGTCTTTCTTTCTCCATTGTTCGATCTATATTTTGAGTTGAGCGTGTAAATAGATTCCTTCATAAATACCAGCTAGCCATGCTTTTTGCTGAATCTTGTTTATTTCCCTAATTTGAAGAAGATGTTAAGTTTATTACTTTGTGAAACTTGACAGTGATACATGTTTATATCTATATCTACTAATTACCATTGTTCTCCAGTCATGAAGTAACATGGTCATCATGGAAGAGTGCTCTGTAAAAGACATGAAAATATACATGTACAAAGGAAGGGTGTCTTTTAACTTAAAAGAAAGTTATTTTCCATTGTAAGTTTCAAAAGTATTCTAGTGCGTCAGAGCGAGAGACAGATCTTAGAGTAAACGTGAGCATCCTTGCTGAATCATGAATAAATTGTGTACACTTTAATATTGTCTTTGTTTTTTCATTGATCACCTATAGTAGTGGTTTGTCCCATTAAATGTAATGACACTTTTCTTGACACCAAGAGCTTTTATAATTTAATTATTTAATTACTGCAGAAAATTATTTTCCACAATGATTAGTCATAGAGGACAAACATGGTAACGCATGATGAATTGAAAATTGATCAAAATAAATCTACTGCAGAGTGGAGTCTAATTAACTAAGGTGAGTCCAAGTGAGGAAAGTATTACAATTAAATGTGAGAGCTTTCGAAACAGGAAAAGCTAACGTCCTCTCAAATATAAAGAGGAGTTCTCCACCTGAGAACACAGTCACTAGGAGACGAGAAAAGCAAGCTCATGGGCAGTTGAAAGGTTACCTGACCCACCTGACTTTGCCTTGGTTGCTGCAATAGGAGGTCGTTGTGCTCAGCCATATTACTTCCCTTTACTGGACAAAAGAGGGATCGAACAAGCAGTGTAAGGAGGAAAAGAATCAATATTTTGCGCTCTTTGCTTGAAATATACACCATAAAAAATTTGTTAAAAATTGAGAATGTTTTCTTCTTATCGTTCAAATTTTTGGCGACCAGTCTTTTGAATGGCAAGCAGTAAAACAATTTTTCCCTCTTGACTGTTTGCCTAACACGTCTTTTGGCCTGCAAAGGGAAATAAAAGTCTGGTCAAAATGATCTCCCCTTACACAAGTCCCTCTTTTGGAAAGGGCAGATAATCTGCAAAACGATCTCCCACTAGGTGTTGTTCATTGGTTTGTTAGTTGAAGATTTGTCTTCATGTCTCCGTTTTGTGTCTTGTGAGTGCTGAAATGAGATTTAACGGTTTCTGACCTTTCTTGGGTTATAATTTCATCACTAAGGCTTGGCTCTTCAAAGATTGAGGGAGTTTTCCCATGATGAATAGAACCCATCATGGGTTCTGTTCCACGAGTTCACAAAGGAATGGTCACAGATTAGCCCACGTGGTCCTTCTCTCTGTTCCTTCCACCTCCTCCCCATATGATAAAACTATATTTCTCTCAAGTGGACAATCTGATGATAATTACACCACATGAGTGCTCATGTGTCTGGCTTGGCACTGGGCCCCTATGTTGATTTTTTATTTGAGAGAGGGTTCTTAGGCATGGAAATTATAGCATAGAATTTATAGAAATTTCATCTCGCTGCAGAGGCAGGCACTTGGGCAGCATGTCCCTAGGCATGGACCACTGTATTTCAATGCATGAATTTGAGCTTCCTCAAAGTAATAAACTGATTTGGCAGAAAACACGGTCACTGCGACAAATGCTGCTCCTCACATCAATATCAAATTCATACCCTACATGTATTTTAAGAGAGCAAGTTTGTTTGGAAAGACACTCAACATGCTCTACATAACATATATAGACTAGACAATGAAAAAAGAGTGAAGGAAAACATGACAGAGAGGAGCAGCATATGGTGGCTTTGTTCGAGAAACTTTATGGGACTAATAGCATTAACAAGTACATACATATACATGGTGGCTTTGTTCGAGAAACTTTATGGGACAAATAGCATTAACAAGTACATACATGTACAATAACTGAGGAATGCTTGTTACAATATTGAGGACAGTGTGGATGACACAGGGAACACTGTAACTTAGATTAATATAGATTGTGGAGGGATACAGTTGCCACAGTCAAGGATGGTTTCACAGTGACAGAAAATGGAAGAGGAGTGATTTAAATGTGCAAAATGTGTTATGCATACACCATACACATATACAATGTATATGTACAGTATCTTTGATGAGCCACTTGTAAGATAAACTACAACACAATAAATAATACAAATGCTGACTTTTCCTTTTATCTCCTATAATTCACCACACATTTCTCTTTGTAGCTTGTCTGCTTATTTCTCCCACTTAGCTTGCAGTTGCATACAAGTGCTAGTCTCACTGATCATCCTTTCTTTAAAACAGACATGTATGTCAATGACTTGTCTTTGTTTTTTTTTTTTCTTTAAGTTACTTAACTGGCATGTTACTTTGAAAAATATTTATTCTACAACACAGTACAAGTGCTCAGTAAAGGAAAATAAGAAATTGAAAATTTCATCATGTTTTGCATGATGGTTTAATATTGAGTGTATTTATTTTTCAAGGGCAAACATGTAAAAAAAAAAAAAACAATCTGGGTTTAACAATTTAGTTGATTTGCACAATGACACTGTTGATCACCTTTACCTATCCCTTGACTTCTGAAAATGTCATTGGGGCACCTGTGAAGACGTTTACGACTTTCTTCCAATTGTCCCTATCCTCCACCACCCTCTAGGATACTGCCAGTCCCTTCCTGTATGTTATCTTCCCACCTCTTTCTCTGTCTTCCCTGTCTCTGGCCTCATTTAACTGTATCTTGCTAGATTGTTTTTGGAAGGCCTCTTGAATGAGAAACGTACCTGTACATGTACCATTTTAACTTTTGCTTCTTTACGACGGTGAGGTCACCATAGGAACCTAGTATAGCTTTCATGATCTATCTCTCTGTTTGTCACATCATCTGTGTAGTGAATGCCTAGGATCATTCTGTAGCATTTCAGTGCATTTCATCTCAGTTCCAAGGATCCTTTTTTCTGGCTCTGTGGTGAGTGTCCAGGTTTCACATGTGTATAGGAAAAATGAAAGAGCAAGGAGTGCATTAGTTGGATTTTCAAGCGCAGACTGATGTTTTTGTATCTCCAGATAGTTTAGAGTTTTGCTGTTGCCACTGTTGTCTGTGCGATCCTTATAATTTCAGGTTCTGGTATGGTAGAGCAAAGATATTTAAAGTCTTCACTGTTTCAAGACTTGTCCTGCTGACTTAAGATTTCTGAGGTGATGCCTTGACTGTTGCTAGCCATAAGCTGGTTTATTCACTCCATGCTAAATGCAGAGGCCTCTTGATCAAGATGTTCCACCAAGCTGGTCAGCTCATCCTCAGTGCCTGCAAGGCCATCGATGTCATCAACAAATCACAGATTTGTGACATTTCTTCCTCTGATTGACACTGCCTTCCATAATCCTATCTAAGACGAGACTGAAAAGGATAGGTGAGAGATACTGATCAGAATAAAAGAAGAAAGACTTCAGTGTGTGATGAGTGACAGAAGCAAGAGTGAAAGAGAAAAACTGAGTAAGAAATTAATAAGAAATAAATTTAATGATGATAATAATGTACAATAGGACATACATGTACCGTACTAGGAAACAAACAGGCTACAATCAGGTATCAAAACATCATAAATGTAGTTGGGAGGTACAAAAGAAATTACACATACAGCAAGGTACTGACAGAAGATAGGACATCTGCAACAACGAACACCAAGGAAAATGACCATGATGTCTGATTTTAATGTACATGACATGTACATGTATGATCTGCGTTAACTTGACCATGAAATTTATAAACAAGATGAAACCATTTACTGTACCAACAAAACTACACATATTACATAAGTGGAAACATGTAACGTACTTGCCACATGAAAGTTTATTAATATTAACAAGCAAACACTACATGTATTTATTTTTTGACAATGATGTCGGTCAAAACAGAACAAAACAAAAAAAAAAAGTTGATGACATAAAAGCAATAAATAGCGATGCAATCTCATTCCCTGTCTCTCACTTTCAACATAGAAATTCATTATTGGTGAACAAATTAAACGATAGATATGCACAAGAAAATGCAAGTTCAGAATTTCCTGTCTGAAACCTAGTCAAAATTCAGTCAAATTGCTATTAATTTTACCCTTGTGAAAGGACAGTTATACCTGTAAGATTGTATGGACAGTAAAGCCAGAATATGCAGGTTAATAGCCAAACCTCAACTACATGTATATATGCAAGAGCTTCTACAAGGAGGACAGAGATTTGTCTACATGTATTTCCATTTTAAATTTAAACTTTGCATCTAAAACTTTGAACTTTTCAGAGATAACAAAAATGCCCTGGTTTTGAAATAAAAATGCATGTGTACCTTCATGAAGTCCTCTTTTCATTTGCAAGATGTGATAAACAATCATTTTGAAAAAGATACATGTACATAACATTTTGCTGCCAGTTGTGAGAATGTGCAATTTCAATGTAATTATAAATGTGGTAACATAATAGAAATGGAGATATGTTAACCATTTAGAAAAACACATCAAACCTAATCTAATACCAAGAAAAACCTTGAACTTTGAAATGCAATCATTTAATAAAAACATTTAAATCTACGACTCCCATCATCAGTGAAATATACATGTATAAGTATGTTAAAAAAAAATCCTTACTGGTTAATAGTTACCAAAACTACCAGTTAAGTCTGTATTACTAAGTCAAACTGTAAACATGAGATTTAAGATGTAGTTATAAACATACACCCTTTCCAATCACAGAATTGATTGCAGGCAGAAATAGCAGGGCTCAACAGCTGCAGCGCTGCCGAGAAATCATAACCAATCAAAGTGTCCAAGATGTGTAAATATTCAACCAATAAAATGACTAAGGCCTATATCTCTAGCAGTTCAATACATTTTTACATAAGATTTCTTTATTAGCAAATAACAAAGCTAATAAATGCTGACTTTAAATACACAATAACTGGGGGATGTAAGCTTATCTCAGAGTAATAAAAAGTAAAGATGTACTTGTGCAAGAAGAACATGCACTATGATAAACTACAGTATGTGATGTTCACAAAATTTGGAATCAGCCTTCTCTTTACTTGAAACATGACTACTTTGTGCAAATTTCTCTTTTACTTTGATAACTGTCTGTGTGACATTATAGGTTCCTCTGTTGTGTAATGAGTTCCCCCAAAATTGCAACAAAAATCCATGAAATGGTTAACATGATACTCTCAATAGGGTAAATGGCCACTAAATGTAGAAAAGAAAAAAAAAAATTATGTGAATTTTTCTTCATTAAGTAAGCACATGTATTCTGGTTTCACAACATAACTACAGGTAGTTCAGTTTCAAAATGGTAATTGGTAAAAGGAGAAAATACAACTAATCAAAAATATAACTTCAGATAAATTTTGACATACTGATACATATAACTGACTTAGTCATACATCTTGTATAGTTCCTGCATTGCTTTGAATTATGTTGCATAAAACATCACGAAGACCTACATGTATATCAAACAAAGAATTTTTGATGGCATGCTCTCAAAATTTCAATCTGACTTATATTTGATCTTTAAGGTATGTGCTCCTAAATCCCTGCTTCAAATAGTAATCACTCAACACTTTCCAACAAATTAGAGTGATAATGATATATTATGTATACGAATGACAAAATTGACTTTATAGGATGTATCTTTCACAGTTCTTCAATAATTTTCATAGGCCAAAATAGATTCCTGCTCTGGCTTTGACAACACAGATAAAGGTTTTCATTTTGAAAAATTCGTTACACTGACTGGAAACGCACACACAATATTAAATAAAGTTACGCTATTTGTCGTAATCTGGAATTAATTCCTTCTGAAACAATCCTCTTACTCATACGAGTCATATGTCTATGCAATCTCCAGGAGGGTATGGGGTATGGTATCTTGCATCTACAATGTATAGACAAAAGAATCTTCTAATATGGAGGAAATGGGTCATCTTATTAGAATAACATATATAGCCTTTCAACCCTAAAGAACTAGGACTATCTTGATTTTATATGCTCAGTGTTGTGAGAGGAATTTTCTTGGTAGTAATTTGGAATTTGGGAAATTATGCCTACACAGTTCCGCCTACTCTTCAACCAGTGTTAAAACTTAAATTGTCTAGAATTTTCTAGAATGTGTAATGTACAAAAATATATTCACCCTATCGCAGGAATCAGAAACCCGCTGAGTCACTGGAAAAAAACAAACAAACAAACAAACACCTTCTTAATCTATTCCATCCCCTCACAGGATCTGAACTCCTGTTTTGCTGAGCAGCGGATGCCTAATCCCTTATAAGTTTTTGTTGTAGCCTCTCTCAGAGACTATGATCCAGAATCTAAGAAGAAACTAAAGACTTTAAGAAACTGTTTAAACATGACTTAAAGTCACATGACATGGTTAATGTGTGATAATAAATATACATGTATTACGTATGCATAGATCTGAAAGAGCAACAGTTCCAAAACCTCAGCAGGAAAAAGAGATATCTTTGTTAATTGCAAGTTCTCACAGTTTTGTGCCAGACCAATACAATGGCATATGGAGAACTATATTCCACCAAAATCTATAACCGAAGATTAACTCTAGAACTGTGACTGGGCCTAAGGATTACAACAACACCCTGCGGGGCGCCTTGCTGGGCTTGTCAGTCTGGATCTCAGCCCTAGTACTTGGCCTCAGGGTGTTTTTTCTGACTATGGAGACTCCGCCTTGGCCTCAGAGTGACACAATGCAGGCCCAGATTGACCACCTTACTGACCACTGTCTTCCTCTAATCCCTCCCCTAACTCCACCCTTTTATTCCACATGTAATATTTGCAATGAGTCAATGGCAGGAGAAGGGGTTGTATTTACAAAGACATGTCAACTTCATACGGGTGCCAAATTTATCACCCCTTGTCCCACAGACCATTCCCATTACAGATTTGCTCATAACCTAATGTAACTGCTAGGATGAAACCACTTCACATAGGGGTGTACTTACGTTTATATTATAGAATCTCAGTGCAAACTGCAAGCTATCATCCCTGTGACCACGTGGACTTAGATCAGACCAGCTGACGTTGAAGGGGCAGCAGTGTCTACAAAGAAATTTACAAGTGATCTAATGCTGGCACAGAGTGAGAGCACAATAGAGCTATTTCTTATATATAAACTAATTGATACATAAGCTTCTTTAGTTTTCATTCATAGCAATTATAGCTCACTTGTACTATCAACAGCTTGATCGCTGGTCAATGCAAAACTTGTTGAGTGGGTCAAGTGGTCAGGGAAGTCTGCTTTATTATTCAGCATGGTATAAACAAAGAGACTGCATGTATTCATCATCATATTTCTTTTGAATGAGGTTTCGGACCACTTGAGAGGACTAGAGTGGGCCATGTGGCCTTTAATTTCTGTTCTTCTCTTTTTGTTCGAGAGGATTTCATCTTTGGGCATGGAATTTCTCAATATTCTATTAGGTAAAGTTTCCTTTACCTTGTGCAGGAGTGTCTATTGGGCTGGGTGTACTTATTATGGTGATAATTTGACGAAGACTAGGGCCGATAAACACCAAGTTAAAGTGACATGGGAGAAATATCACAGCACAACCAGGAGCGCCCACGAATAAACATGGGCATCGCATGCAGGCATTTGCTTAACCCGTTGTATAAATCCGGGGCGTGCAGTTGTAGGGTTAAATATCAAGGTACAACACACTGGAATAACACGATAAAGGCAAATGTTTATCACAATTTTTCAATACAATACAACACGTTAAACATGAACAGGAAGATGAATATCAGTGATCAGCCACATTCTCTGTTGATTATATCAATTACGTTGTACCTTGCAGCAGTCATCTTATTGACACGACATCTTGACATGAAGGTTCAGTTAGTAAATCACTATTGACAGGCCATTCAAACAATTAATCAGTGCAGTTCCATCTTAAATAGTATTAAATGCAAGCCACAGGCATCATTATTATTGCACTCAGGTACATGGAATTGCATATCCTTACAGAACTTCTGGGCAGTTGCATACAATGTCAGTAACTGCTTACAGTACACAGCTAGTCAAAAGTGATGTTTGTTTAAAACACAATTGAATCCACATTCGGCAAACGTTTTTGTACAGTGAAAAAGTGCTCTAAGTATAATCCAGTAGAGAGGTTTGCTGATTTTTTATTTTTTTTATGACTCTTCATCCTGCATATTTCAATTTCAGCAAGATAGAGAACGGTTCTAAACGAAACAACCACAATCTGCTCTATAACTATACCTGAGAGTCATGATACAATGTACACATATGACAGCTGCATGAGACAGGGTAAGGCACAGCAATAAAAAGTACTTGAAACATAGTCAAATAAGGCACATTGTGCTCGCAAGTGTACTATTGTTATTGATAAAGTGGTCATGAACTAACATAAGACAAACAAAAGATAATCTAAATTCATTAGCAGTCTGAAAGTATTCAATGTCCACAGAAAGATGAACAAAACCAGAAGTCACATCAGCATATGAAATTGTGTGCAATATTGCATCATTCATATGTTATAGCAAAGAATAGTCATCTATATCACACAATGAATTTAACAAGAACAGCTTCACAATAAATATGTCTGCTGATAACTTGGATCTATAGATTAATTCTTCATAGATGCCTTATGCAACAGATCATTGACTCATGTTGAGCTGATGAAAGTTTTTGATTGAATAAAATAAATGCAAGTGATAATTGTCATCATGGCAAATTTAAAGATGTCAATATCTAATTATTCTAATTCTAAAGGATTTTTGCAGCTTGAAGTCATGCCGACTTTCCACAAATCAATATGATCAGGAATAGATTTATATAAAACTCGCCATAATTTTCAGACAGCTTACTGTCTCAAACAGAAAATCTAACAACTATAAAATAAAAATACAAAAAGTGCAATATCTCAGAGACAGATCTGATCACCTGACTCAGTGAAATATGACATAAACAATTTCCAAGGAACTCAATCAGTCCCTTCTTGGACAGAAAGCTACGGTGTGAGAAGAGCGGAGGAAAAAAAAAAGACTATCAAAGTGAATGGAAATAGTAGCAAATGGTTGAGACAGAAATAGACCATACTTCCCTTATCCATGGATACATTTTGTTTCTTTCTATTTATGTAAAAACATATAATATCTCTTGTCTTAGTAATTAGTAGAAGAAAAAAAAAAAAACATTCAGACCCTCTCATCTCTGATAAAGGAAGTGGCATTTTTTGCCACTGTTTGATTCATTAACAGTATAAACAGCAACACAAAAGAATGAAAAAAATAAAATGATGTAACTAGTAACTTAATATCTGTGGGACTTCTACATTTGTCTCAACTGAGACTTTACCAGACTGTCCAGGGTGGCCGTTTTGTAGCACTTATAGATTTTCCTGTCAAATTGACTGGGATGTTGATAAGGGCTCGGTCTGATTGGACAAAACGGAGCTGTCGTCGGATCATTGCCCTGTGCAGATATGATGAATTATCAATATATGTGAAAGTACAAGTACGTGTACAAAGTGAAATTTTGTCGGTACAATTAATGTAGATTCTGACTAAAAAAGAGTGTGCAAGTATTCCAAAATATAGATTTTTGTACCCTCTATAATGAATGATTCAATCTGAGAACTATCTTGTCACCAGAACATGAGCACATTATCATTAGCGTACACCTATGCACTTAGCAGTGCTCTGAAACTGCAGGAGACACATATGTGAGCCAGTATGATCACTTGACCATGATTATTTCATCTGCTTTGTTCACTGGTTGCATCATGGGGGGGGGGGGGGGAAAATCAGCCCTGTGGCTAGGGGGAACACGGCTGTTTAATTCACATCAAAAGCACTCTTT